>JAQQRL010000461.1:537-11351 GCA_028453745.1 Agapostemon virescens | reverse complement strand
TGCAATAACGAGATTGGAACAAATTGAAACTTTATTTCTACAGAACGAATCGCGAAGAAGAAACTCCCGTTCGATTCAATCTGAACTCATATTTTAGCTTCGGCGACTTCACCAAGCATCACAATACAATTATGACTATTAATTCCAAGGGTAATCGAAACTCCAGATATTCGTAGTCTTTGGAAAAGAGAACCGCCCATGGTTGCAGGATTATTTTGTAATCAACGAAGACCCGTTTCTTTCGCGAAGATACAATTGACTCGAGGTAGACGAGTCACAAACGAGAAAACTTAGATTCGAGGGAATTTTAAATTGCTTCAGACGGGCCCGGAATGCTTTGAGCCCGCGATCGCCCTTTCACACAACACCACCTAAAAGCTTTCGTCACCTGCAAGAACTCGTCGAGAATTCAATTTATCAATTAGAACTTTGAAATGGGCGGTGATTGTGTTTCCATTCGTTACTAACGTCGTCCGCGGGATACGGCGCAGAGTCCTCTTTAACCGAACAGCTTCGTTCGCTCGCCGCGTGCATACAAGGATTCCTTTAACTATTTAAATTAGCCAGGGAAACCACGCGTCTTAGAGAGTTCCGATTTCATGCACTTAAATTCCAACCAGCTTGCCGACTTTGTAGCTGCTCGCAAGCTTTGAATTCTTCTCTTGAAACCTCTTGAAACGCACATTCTTTTCACATCCTTTTGCACGAAGAAAAAAGATAGACAATGTGCAACAGGAAGCTTATAAAAGGGCACATACAGGAGAGTCTCCCTACAGGAATATGTATACGTCTAAAATTGTCTAGACAACGTCTCTGCGTCCGTGATGCGATATTTAGGGACCTGCTTGACCCTAAGAATTAGTTACAGGCTTGCGTATGGCTGTGCTTGATCATGATGGAGATTATACAAGGTAAGACACTTAAAAACAACCACCTTTCAATTATTGTTTTCATCTTGAAATACTCTGTCAGAATGTAAGTAAAAGAACGTATCGTTCCATTTAAAAAAATAGCGATGATAGAAACGTAACATTGGATGATAGGATCCACAATACCACATAATTTTTGGCCTGATGCATTTCTTCCTATCACCAATAGTAGCCAAGTTATTCAAGTGGTCCATTTGAAGTGCCTCACCCTGTATAATAGATTATAAAAATTTGATTTTACTACAGAGTTCGTTCTCGATTTCAAAATAATTTATTATTTATGGACACCTCTAATATTTTGTTTCGAAATGGGAAACAGACCAGCCGCACTTTCACTCAACGACCCTTGACCCTTAAAAGATCCTTGAACAAGGGATCTTTGAGCATCGTCTTACGAGACTTCGTGGAAAAACGAAATCACGAAGTCAGAAGGTTTTAATACAATTTTAGAATTACGGTGATTCGTCTCCCATTTGATTTTTTCCACAATGTTCACTTCAATAAAATTCATTCAAACGCGACTAGAAATATTGTAGGAACGAAACAAAATGATAGCACGCACAGGAAATCCGTGCTTCTTATTCTTAGTTGTAAATGAGCTATCGAATTAGAAGTATTAAACTTGAAGCAATTAATATAACATTTAATTACGTTTTGGTATTATTGTAATATTTTCACGTGAGGGATGTTCAAACCTCATAACACTTTGATCAAATGGAAATTGCATCGCGCACGTCATCGTTGTACATTCGAACGCGACGTGTGAGAATAACTCTTTTAGATAAGTGAATAGTAAATATAAGTTTTCCTCCACAACAGATTACATTCTTTTAAATACTTCCACGGAATATGGCTCTCGACGCATAATGACGCAAACTATAAACACAGATTTTCGCGCAATGACCAAACACCGGTGGAGTAATTACTTGGATGTGCCAGCCGTTACTTTGATGTGCGTTAAAATGAACGTTGATTCATACGTCGTCTCATGAATAATACAAATTTTTACTTTAACGAGCTCCAACTCGTCAACTTGATGAGTGGCTCGCGTGATCACGAGGCGGTGAACACGGCCTGGTCATTACGGCGAAAGAGAAAACAGTATCGAATGGAATTTTCCAAAATGGGCCTCTCCTGTCGAGAACGCTGTAACTTCGCGACAAAGGGAGTCGAATTGGAAAATGACACGATAGTTATTTAAAGCATCCGCCAGCAAGAAACGGGCATCTCGAGGCTGTAAAGTGATCGACTAGTCTGTTCACGCCTTCGATGGACCTACATGCTCCTATCGAATAAAAGGCTTTCAACTTTATACGTTTCACAACGACGCGACGCGACGCTGAAAATCGACGTCGTCTAGCAAAGAATGCGAGAGACGCGAGTAATACGTTTGACGTGTGCAAAAAGGTATGAAATACACACATATATACACACACACAATCCTCGTCGCTCACTTTTGTTGTATACTTAGCTTCATTCAGTTCTTCATTTAATATCACTCGGTCATTTAACAATTTCACCAAAAATTACTTCGTTGATTTTAATAACGCGAACAAAATAAGAAAACACTACATCGTTAAGGCAATCATTTTAACGATGAAGATTTTTTCAAAATTTTATTTTTCGATACTTCAAGGTCGTTGTAGCTTTTTAAATGAGATACCTCTGTATATATGTATATTTTGTGTGGCGATAAATGTGTAAAGAATTGTTTAAACAAAATATGCATATATATATTATTTGTTGCAGTAGATGCATAAAGAATTGTTTAAACAAAATATGTACGTATATTACATGTGGCAGTAGATGTATAAAGAATTGTTTAAACAAAGTGTGTATATATTACATGCAGCAGTAAATGTATAAATAATTGTTTAGGAAGGCTATGTGTTGGAACATTTTATATGGCAATAAATCTGTAAAGATTTGTTTAAAGAACCTCTGTATATATTTTTCTTTTTTCATGTGGCACTAAATAAGTATAGAATTATTTAAAAAGTGTGTCGATATATATATATATATATATTAATATCGTAGTAGATGAATAGTAAATGTGTAAAGAATTGTTTAAAATAACTGTGCACTTATTAAACAATTTTCTTATGGACTTATATATGGGAACTACTGTATTTTGATAATGGCCACGTTATCACAAGTAGAAAAAGAACATATTGATCTTAAAATAACTATCACAGAAGAATTCTTCTAAAAACATAACTTAATGTACAAGAATAATTTTTATGTTTGTTAAACATAATTGATAGACGTTCAAAATGACTCAAAATGACCCAACAAATATGATCGAACTGACGATTGCAAAGCCATGTCGAATCCTGCGTAGAAATCGCATGACGAAGTAGAACAACCAATCATTAGTCAGACTTTTCGACCAGCGAAAGATCGAAGCAGTAATAATTCGAGAATTGTGGTCACCGCACGGATGTTGATGATTTGTTCGCGCTATACATTTCTTTTCGATTACTGTAACTGCCATTCTGCCTTCGTTTCCGACCCTAAGCTAATCCAGACCTCAGCAAAATCTAACTGATACCTTTCCTTTTTTACGTGGGGGAATTCTGATAGACATCCCTGCTCTTCAGGGAAAAAATAGGGTAGTGCGAGACTGCTACTGACTAAACCCCCACGGTGATTTGCTTTAGGCTAACTGGGAGGGTACTGGGAATCTGGGAGAACACGTCCAGTACAAATCTAACCGAGACCTAACGCAGACTACCTTTCCCCTCGCATCACCCTGGGCCACTAATGTCGACGTATTGACTACAAGATCTGTGGTTGCAGAAAAGCTAAAATAAAAACAAAGAACTTTGTAAAATCGCATGAATCACGAGAAAAATAACGAACGTCTACATTGAAACTAAGTTAAATTACGTTAAAAAATAAGCTATAGTAATCATACACGATCTTCTAAGACCTTTTAAGAGAGAATAACATTTTTAAAATTATACCAAACGACTTGAGTTTTTCTTTTTGAGACGTTACAACGATCAGTTTATTAGATAACGTATAAATAATTTTCTTAAGTTGCTGTTAATCGAAATTACGAAATAAATAATTGTAAATTTGACTGCCCCGATATTTTCAACCAACTGAAAGCTTGAAACAAAAATGAAATAGAATTTTTCCATTTCCGAAACCAGTGGAGCAAATAAAACGATAAATGTAACGGCAAAATTATACGTACATCGATTCGAAATTGAAAGTTAATACATTGTGCACACCTGCTGCAATAGTGTGGTTAAATTTCGTAAAAAAAGAAAAAAATACATGTGCGTATCGTTGCTGGAACAAAGCCTCGCGAGAACGCATTCGCGCAGCAAAATCGTGGCAGGATTTAATTGGATTTGGTCAGAACAGGGACGAGGCGCGATTCCTTTGTAGATGTTCCGTAAACGGGGCGGCGCGTTCAAAGCTTTGTGTCGTAGAATAAAATCTGTCGTTATTCGTTACCTGACAATTATTACTAACGTTCCTATTTAACCGCGGAGTTGATGCGCGCAACGATGACCGGGTCAGTTGTAGACCTACAAACGGCCGTCATCATCAAAGAATATCTGTCACCTGTCGTGCCATTGATAGAATCGAATTGCTTAAGATCACTTCGATGCCATGTAGATTGCAGTTAACTTCGCGTAGAACACGCGAAACTATTAATTAATTAATGGGAATTAATGGGTTCAAAGACTAACAAATTATTTTTACAATTTATTATCAGGAAAGTTCCACATTTTAGTCCCATTTGAAATAATGATTGTTCTTTATACCCTTCGATAATGTGTCTTTTATTTTGTAGAATCTTCTTTGCGTAGCAGCTAAGGAACTAAATACTCTTATTCTTATTACTGAACGATGGATTGTTTATCTCATTTGAAAATCGCATTAACGAGATACTAAAATCCAATGACATGTACGTTTATAGTAAAAACGTTGAAAGGGTTCAAAGTAATACGACATATTATTTCAATGCTTGTTTTATCGTAACACAGTAGAATACATTATAATTTTATGAATATTTATAATTTAAAAGTTAAAATTTAAATTGTACTTTAGATCTTTTCTTTAATTTAGATTGCAGTAACATTTGGATTGGTCATGTGCATTAAAATCACGTGGCCAACCATTTGAGGTTTGTTAGAACCTGTGTGAAAAACATTTACTGATTGTTGTTGTTACTAATTATTGATATTATTTCAAATGTCAATTTTAATTGTAAATGAAAAATATAACATATAATAATCGTTTTTAAATTTTAAAAACTTGTCATTGTTAAAAATGAGAATCATCTTTATTATATCATTAGAATATAACAAGTTTTTAATGTAACTATTTTTCCATGAACGTAAGAAGATGTTTATTAGTCTTCTCGAAATATAAGTAGCATCCTCTCGCATAAAAAGTAATTATATTCTCAAAAAATACGACAATGCAAAATTTACACGTTTGGCGATGATTGGAGTCTAGAAGAAACGAATCATTTAACTCTGACTTACAATATTAATTAAACCAATAGTGACACCTATTATTAGACAGTTTCAAAATGTTTTAAATTTGCTACAAGTAGGTATATCAAATTCTTTGGGCTTTAAGGAACGTGTACACGAACTTGTAATCTACTTGGCAACTTCAAAAGCGAACCTTCTTTTTATCTTTACTCTACAAGCAAATTATGTTACTTTTATGCGCGATATGTAGTATTTTAAAAAGTTTTCCTTATCTATGCTCGAGGTACGACACCAGTAGATGATGAAGCTCCTAATTTAACGCTAAACCTATCACACAGTGTCAAATAATCCTTTTCAGATTTTTTATTTTGCAATTATTGAAGTTATAAAATTGCCTTCATAGGTATTGCATATTTTGTATATTTCCTCCGTGCAGAAAATCAACGCCGTACGAAGCTACGGAGATATTATATAATGAAATGCTTTTAGAAGTTCGAAGGCAGACTCGATCACTTTGTTGCATCGCGTCTACCGAAATTCGGCGAACATCTTCTGAGCATTCATTCTCTGTGATCGAGCCGAACAGTAAAGACATTCCTTTCGATCCAGCTTAAAATAAAGCATTAATTGAAGTTAATAATAATAACTTGTAATGAAAATCCCAAATAATCTAAGCAAATTAAATCTTGGAATTTTTATAAATCAATTTTTTATTTTTATAAGTCAATTTTAATACTAAGTAGGTTTAGTGTTAAACGTTTCAATTAAAAAACTGAGTGACTAAACAATTATGCAAAAAGATGAAAGGTTTGTAATTAGGCTGCGAACTTCAAGCATTTTTAATAAAAAAAAGGAACAGTTGAAATTGAGAACAGTCAAAAGATCGACGACATTTCTATATGCCTACTGTTTCTTACAATTAACATTTTGACTGCCATGTCACCCATATATGGGTGACAGAATTATTTGTCCATATTCAAAAATAAATTTGTACGTTAATACATTTGTTGCATTGAATTTAGTTGATATCTGAAGAATACAAGAAGGTAGAAGGGTAACTATATGCCATGCATTTAAAATTTTCGATCGTTGCTTCGTTAAATAAATTAATTTGATTTTATAGAATTTTTGAGGACGTTGGTTGGGCAGATAACGTGTTAGTACAGACAATTTTTATTTTGTATAAAAATCCACAGTGTAGGTACAACCACTATGGCTACAAGCATTACGTATGAACGATTGAAAGAAACTATAACTTCTGCAATACGTGCAGATTTATTTTCAGCAAAATCTAATAAAATGATTGAGTTTTTTAAGGCCAACTCTCGTTTCATAGCTTTTACTTTCTTTTTAATATTCTTCGATCCCGTGAAGTTCTTCTCGTGCTTTTCAGGGACGAAACCTTTTTGTTTCGATTTGACAGCGAATTGCAAGATGGCACGTAGCCAAGTAAAGAGGACACATCGCAGTCCGGATGAAACTAAGCAGATTCGCATATTTTTCCCTGTGAAAGGTGCCATACCTCTGTGACGTCAGGAACATATTCATGGACCACGTAAGCGTATCCTGCGTCGTTTGAAATCTGACGTTCTTTCGTCTTCCCTGGTTCGCCGACCGCAAAGATTTGTTTTCTTTAACGGATCGCTACTTCGCACGTAGAAACACTAACTTATGCAATATGTGCATGGGAATGCAGGTTAGAGTCGTCGGGGTTTTATACTTTCCTTCCGGCGAACGTGTGCCGAAAACGTCGACGTAAAAACGCCGTAGAAACCAGCGAAGAAGTAGAATTTCCTTCGCCACTGGGACCGTATAACGTGGCTGACTTGAATAGTAAACGTGTCGTTCGTAAATAACTCAATCCGGTTATTGGTAAACGTCTCATCCTTCTTCCGCTAATAGATTTTCTTACCGTCGAATCTTAATGCGCCATTTCTCGCATCTATTTCATACTTATTTCTCAAAACATGATGTACGTCTGGATCGAACTTTTCGTGCGATTTACAAATGGGAATTGGTTCGATGATTGTTTCGAGCGTTTGTTCCGTTCGAATTGCCGCTGGATCAACGCAATGATGCTCTAGTTTACGACAGCAGATTTAATGTATTTTGCAATTTCAAAATTACACTATATATTACTATAGGACGACTTTCTCGCTGGTACCTGATTCGCGTTCGATTCATATATAATACAGGGAGTCCCAAAAGTATCGTAACAGTGGGAAATGACGGGTTCCTGAGGTCATTTGAAGCAACTTTTTCCATTGCAAAGATTCAGTCTGCGGATTCGTGTACGAATTATTAACGAAAAATCACTGGCCAATGAGAGAAAAGCGCGGGAACTGACACGTGCTTGGTCGAACGCGCTCGAAGCTTCGCCGGCCAGACACACGATCAGAATTTTTTTAACGACGCAACGATAATAATTGAAGAAAAACGCTGTTCATTCTTATTTCAGAATGTCTAAAGAATATTTAATAATTTTTTAGACCCGAAATAATAAACAATTTAGCCGTGTTAGCCGTTTTAATTTTCTGGTATACATGACATCTCACGCGTACCACATGAAATTTTTATACGATACGTACTGTGAAGATAAACAATAAGTAACCTCGTCAAAATAATTCTATGTCCGAAAAGAATTCAACGAACGATTCGCAAAATTAATTTAACACTTTGACTGCCATTAATTATTTCTACGGTTTCGAAATGAATTTTCTCGTTAATATATTCATTGTAGCAAAGTCGATGGTGGTCCTGAAAGTGCAAGAAGGTAGAAGAGTACTGTACATTATACATTTCATTTTTAAAATTTTTATTATATTCAATGTCTCATTTCGATTCTATAGAATATTTCTGGCTTCTAGTTTGGCAGTCAAAGAGTTAATGTGGAAGATTGGCGCGATGGTCGTGTTTTCCTACAAGAGAGCTTGTAAAACGAGCTGAAAGAGGACAGAGAAATTCCTTGTCCTAAAAAACAGAAAAGGAAAATACATACCTGTTAATAGAATCGTTTTCGGAGTCAGTCGTCGCCTGTGAGGGCTTTCAAACGAGCCCCCTCCAAAATCTAGACTTTGTCATATTTATGACCTGTATTTATGGTCCTTGAGACCCGGTCGCATGTGGCATTCACTCGGAACGAAGCCCAGTCGAGAACAATGTATCGCGCGTCAGAATGAAAACATTTGAAACTCTCAAGGATACAAACAAAATTTTCACGACCCTCGCGCCAGTCTTCACAATTCCTTCCGATGGAAAGGACGTCGTGAGCGCGTTATTGCATTATAATATATTTTTAAATGTTCTTGTGCGGTGTGAACAACGGTTTTGAGATAATGTGTTAAACGTGTGTTTCAGACATTGTGTTAAATATTAACATCGTCTTAAATATTATTAATAAGTTATGGTGTCTGTGTTTTAATGACGGTGCAATGAAAGTGAACATTGGGATATCCTGCCTTCGTCCGCTGCCTGATTTCGTCCCCATCGAATAGGAATCAGCTGGTCAGTTCAGCATACACTGTAAATGGTCAACGCACTGTCCTGCTGTCCACATTTACAACCATGCAGTGGATTTACAACTGAATGGGTGAGTTTACTCTTAATGAAACTCTTTAACAATTCTTAAACACACATATCCTGCATGTTCTTTAACGCGATTATTTATTATTAAATTAGTTTTGCGAATCGTTCGTTGAATTCTGTTCAGACACAGAATTATTTAAATTAAAATATCGTTTACGTATTTCGACGGGGTTACTTATTGTTTATCTTTACAGTGCGTATCGTATAAAAATTTTCATGTGGTACGCGTGAGATGTCATGCATATCAGAAAATTAAAACTGCTGATACGCCTAAATTGTTTATTATTTCGGATCTGAAAAATTAGTGATTATTTTATAGACATTCTGAAATAAGAATGAACAGCGTTTTTCTTAAAATTATTATCATCGCGTAGTAAAAAAAATTCGGAAAGTTCACGCTCTTTGACTTGCACTTTCATTTCTGCTCGCGTGCCTGATCGGCGGACAGTCGAGTAGTTTTTTAGTTGCTCGAGCTTCTTACAAAATAATTATGAAATCGTAAATTATTCGTGGATTATTAAAACATTGTTGAATATCGCAGCGGATTCGTAACGGACGAAATAATATTGTGAACGTGTTTTCCATCGAACTCGTGTATTCCTGCCAATGACGCGGTTACACATTTGTTTTACGCGTAAGGAAATTTTTCATTTAATTGCGCGATATTATAGATGAGAGGAAACCAAATATTCAATGTCAGTTCTAAAATTAATTGTAACTCCACACATGTATCTGTGTCTCTCTTTCTCTCTTTACTCTTATTGATTCATTAATTCCTCGCGTTGGTTCCCGCAACGGATATCCGCAATATCAACGCAGAATGTTATTCGTATTCGTAAATAAAATACAGATCTTATAAACATGGCAGTACGCAGCACAAATATGTGAGGATAATCCTTCCACGTGAACGTAATAATCAAAATCCAATATATATATTAATCATTATTTATAAATATATAATTATGTATAATTATATATACAGTTGGGTAATTATGCAGGAAACAGGACTGTTCTCCAATTTTGATGATCTTTTCAAATATTTTATCATGATCATTGTTCTGAACAATTTTTTTACTTGCATGTTACGGCTTACGTTACTTTCTCCTGAATTTCGTTCTTCCCTCTTTAGCCACTGCCCCAAAAATTTAATCGAACTCTATCCAAATTTCGTTAACTCCTTGCCATACTATTTTCTTTGTAACCAAAGTTATTATAATATTTAGATTACAATTTGCCATCGATACTTCTTTGATAGCAGTATCTATTTAACGTTGACATTTAGTATAAATATATTACGCGAAATTACCTCCGTTCCATGGAATAATCTCATAATAATTCGAATACATGATCAAAGTACAGTAACCGCATTACTATTCCTGATCAGTGGCACGAGCAAATCGACCGCAGCTACACGACTATCAGCTTTCACTTTCGCGCGAACCTTTGTTGGAAAATGATCATTCACGGAACATTATTATGATTATTATTGAATATTCGTCATTGTGTCCCTACAAAATCAAAACGTAATCTAGTTACACGATCGAAATAGCGCTTCAAGTGTAGCAGTGAATTGTTAGATACTTAATTTAATTTATAACTGTTACCGATATATCCGGTAATAAGTTAATGATAGCAATTTACGAGGAAATTATTATCATTATGTTGTTCGAAGATATACAGGATGAGTCACCTAAAATATCTCCCTTGTCTGCAGCGATACAGGAAATGTAATAACGAAGAAAATGTTGGTTCTTTTTTATATTATCATTATTTTTATTTATTATTTATTTTATTTATTTATTGTTTAATATTATTTATTTTTATTTATTTATTTAATTTT
>JAQQRL010000458.1:0-11375 GCA_028453745.1 Agapostemon virescens | reverse complement strand
TATACGATGTATAAATCTGACAACAAGAGAAAGCACAAGCTTTATCCTAACTGTACCAAAATCTGCCATAATAGCCCACTGTAACCTCAAATTACAAAACTGTATCATAAAGAAACAGTAACAAATTGAAAATTGAAATGCAAACAAATAGGTTGTTACTGATATACGAACCCGGAGCTATTATGTGCACTATTTTTAGTTTGGTAATCACTGACAGAAGCACAAATAATATCAATTGGATCAAATGGTTTCGCTTATTTTTACTGGAGACAGTTTGCACAGCATTTATTTTGTTATTTCAGGTTGATGAGCCTAGCAACGGTCATAAATATTAATATTGGTTGTCTTGGCAACGTTATAGAATTAAGATTTATGCGCCATCTCATGAAAAAAGCTATAATTATTTGGTAAAATGTCGATAAATTAAAATGTGACCTGAAAGTTACACGGTCCAATAGAGGGTTAAGTTAACTGCTCGAAGCGCAAGGATAAATATAAAATGTTCTTACAAAACGATGTAGTATTCGTGCGCTCAAAACAAAAGTTGTTCAATACCGAGGGGGACATCATGTGGTGGAAGTTTTATTTTTCCTGGTGGATACTCCAAGGTACGGTGAAGGTTAACTTTAATTTTTTAAATGGAATGATACGTTTCTTTTTCCACCATCAAATAGTGCGTTTTAAGATGAATTCAACGACCTGTGAGTCAAGGTCATTCAAGGTCAAACTTGCAGGGAATTGGAGAAAAGGTGTGATCGTTTTATTTGTGCTTTAATATGTATTCAAAATGATTACCTCTTACTTCAATGTACTTAACAATTCTTCTTCTCAATGATTCTCTAACTTTGTTCAACATTTCAACATTTATCTTAGTAGAAGCCTCGCATATTCTGATTTTCATGTTTGCATGCGTCGTAGGCTTAGTATAGAATGGTAATGAATGTAAACTGACTATCTTTCGAAACAGCACAGTAATACATAAATACGTTTGTTTTCATTTTATTGATACTGATTTTGATGTTGTCCTGAGTAATGCTGACATTGACACATGTCATGTTTTGGTGTGAATGCTCGAAGGCACGAACTAATGTCCAAATAAAACGATCACACCTTTTCTCCATTTCTCTGCAAGTTTGACCTTGAATAACCTTGAGACATAGGTCGTTGAATTCGTCTTAAAACGCACTATTTGATGGTGGATAAAAAAACTTATCATTCCATTTAAAAAAGAAAGTTGACCTTCACCTCACCTTAGAGTGTCCACCAGGAAAAATAAAAGTTCCATGGCATAATGTCTCCCCCGGTATTGAACAACTTTTGGCTAAATCATTTTTGCGTATAATCAATATTTTCGGAGATATTCGACTGTAACGCTTTACAATTTCCACCCTGTATATGTGTATCTATATTTGTTAACCGTTGGCACTCTAACGGCTCCTCTGTGGAAACACTTAAAATTGTAAGAATTGTTATTCAAAACAACTTTTACATTACGTTTTTACGTTCATAAAATCCGAAAATATTGTTCGGGATGTCACAACAAAAATTCAACGCTATTCGGACGCAAGGCAGTAAAAAATTTGACTAAAAAAGTCGTTACAAATTGTAATACGTACATAATTTTATTGAAATTACCACATTTATTTTTTAAATTTGATACTGTTGGTCCCAGGGACCGACGCTGTCCAAACAGAAAGTTCACTGGCGGTCCCCAAGGACCGACGCCGGCTCGATGCGTTAAGAAGTCAGTAAAAACTGAAGTGTTGCACGTTCGATGAACAGTAAGAAATTTGATATGCACGAAAATAAATGAGCCATGTACAATGGAATTCTTCTAGGACAACAGATATATTGATTTTGGACTTATAATTGCTTGGAGTGCAAAGGGTTTAATCATTTTTATACCGGAGAACGCAAAAACTAACGGTAGAACTATGAAAGCTGAAGATTCAACAATATAATTCTTGAAAGCTAGTGAATTTATTGAAAACCTAAATCGTAACACAAATAAGCGAGAGGCACGCGCAGATTCATCAATAAAACGCTCACGTTGCTGCGTTTGTTACGGAAATGATAACAAATGATAACAGATGTTGGATGTCCACTAGATATATTTTCCAAATCCACGCAACGAGTATAAATATTATACGGGCAAACTGCAGCAAACTGCGATAAATGAGTCCATATGTTGTCCATTTTATTATTATACGTATAATATTTACACGGTACTAACAATCTGTCAAATTTCCCTCCCGAAAAACATGCGTATAATAAATCTTTAAGCTGCACAGTCGGATATTTTCATGATCCAGCGGGGAGAAATTTTCATGTTCAAAAAATATCAGTATTCGTTGACCATATGCCAATGTTTGAATATTTAATTTTTGTATTGAAAATAAACCTATATTTATAAAATTATCTAATACGCGTGATCTATCACGCATCAAATAATTTACGAATATTATAAGAATTTATAATTGTTCGAATTGTTAAATTATAATTGTTTGTTCCGTCCGAATTGCTGCTGGTTCGAGGCAATAATACTCTAATTTACGACAATAGATTAACGTATTTTGCATTCGCAAATATACATCTATAGTTTTCAAGGATTTAAAGTTTCAAAGGTTATAACGTTCTAAAAGTTCAAAGTTCTAAAATTATCTCGATTTGTCCCAGTCCGAAGTTCAAAATACTCTATAGACGTGTACTAGTTCGAGGTTATAAATGCTATATAGATGTGTAGTACTAATTCGTGGTTTTAAATGTTCTGTAGACGTGTACTAGCTCGTGGTTTTAAAGGTTCTGTCTATCCAAGTCCCAGGCTCCACAGAATTCCTCCTAGCATGTCCCTACCAAAGTTCGGAAAAATGATGTTTCCTTTGGTAGGGATAAATGGGGGACAAATCACCAGTTTGGGGCGTAATCCTAAATTGTGCAACACCTACTGACTTCGTGATTTCGTTTTCCTACGAAGCTTTGTAATACTTTTCACAAAGATCCCTTGTTCAAGGATCTTTCCCCGAAACTGGTGTCATTGAGTGGAGTACGGCTAGTCTGTTTCCCATTTCGAAAACAAAATGCTTAACTTCCGGCTGGACCCAAGTCCGTACAAAATCTTCCGGCCAAGCATTCCCATGAATATCTGAAAAACGTCTAGACAATTCTAGTCATCTTGCATGTTCTAGTAATTAACGCAAAATTAACGCAAAATATGGAAAAATATCTGTGCTATCTTTTTGTACCATTATTAAGAAATGGCTATTTTATATAGACATAATTTCGTTATTTTTATAAAATAATGTGAAACCGTCAGTTTTAGCGGTCCGCAAAGCTAGCGTGAACGCGATTTCCTGTTTCCATTCAAGCATCCCGCATCCAGGACTTAGAAGCTAATCTTACTCTCGAACTTTTGCTCGGCGAAGACGTTCTCGAAGCAGGACCGAGATCGTTAACAAACTCGAATTTAACTCGTTAGTCTGGCCCACGCGTAAATGAAAAATCCGGCGACCCGAAAACGGGGAACTGCAACAGGGCCAACCTCAAAAGCAGTCGCGGCAATTTTATTTACGCCCGTGGGAAATCCGACGGTCGCCGACCTTCGGCGTGTTCGAGAAGCGAAGAAGGACCGTCTCGAAGAGGAAAGTGAGGCGCTTTGGCGAAACGAGAAGCGGGTCGAGAGAACGTAGAAAAGAGAAATGCCTGGGATGTCTTTTCAGTTGGACTGGGGCTTCCAGGGAGTCCCGAAGACCGCATAAAGATGGAGGAAGGAAGGAACGTGGCTGGGTGTGGAATACGTTGGGCGAGGATTCTCCTTTGCCAGCGAAAGAAGGAGAGGGCTGGGAAGTAGTATGCGGTCGTAGACGCAGCGAGAGAAAGGGTCCGGGGCTCGACCGCAAACACCTCACGTAGCATCGCGTAGATTAAAGCCTGTCCCGGTTTGTCGGTTGTGTGTAGGAGTGCGTGCGGCGAAAACACACGGGAAATCTTGCGAGTTCGCGGTCGAGGCGGGAACGAACACGCGGATCGTGGCCCGGGGGGTGGAGCAGGAAAAATCAACTCGAGAAGTCGCTTGGATCAAACACGCGTTCCGAGGTCTTAGTCCCGTAAGCTGCCGCACCTTTTCTCAGCGCTCCGGGATCAACGGGATACAGACCAGGGGCCGACGAAACTTTTCCAATTATCTCGTATCAAAAACTCGTTCGATCGGGATCCAGCACGCTTTTGGCGCCTGTCGTGGCCGTTCCTTTTTTTGCCACTGATTTACCGGACCGATATATACACCGAAGAGCAAAGTGGACCGGATAAAGCCACTGTGGTTGCTCTACGTCCTGCGTTTGCCGACAGAGGGACAGCTATTCAATGGAACGCATTTTCTTGCTGCTACTTGATCGGTTAGCGATTATGACCCGTTTTCATCTACCTCGACTGTCTTAACACGTTGACTGCCGAGCGAGTTCAAGAAAATTGTTAGTTACTGTATAACAAAGCTCTCGCTTCATATTAGAATCTGGTTCACATCCACGATAATAAACCGATGTTCGCTGCCATTAATTTAATGATTATCACTCTTAAACGACGCAATTGCACCGGTCACCGGTGACCACCGTGGCATTCAACGTGTTAAATATGTCGCTGATTTTGTACGATAGGAAGAAAGGTTACGGGAAAACAATATTCTGTTGGAAGGGCACACGTATGTGGTCACACAGGCAAACATTTCTTCTCGAGGTCACTTTTTCTCGAGATCTCAAGGCGAACGTTGTTTCTTCAAATGTAATTATATATTTTCATTACAACCGCTTGTTAGAAATTTACCAAGACTGTCTAAGAGATGCACTTATCCTCGTTCTTTACAAATTCTATAAAATTGTATGTTTGCATGAATATTGACTGAAAGATTACTTGAAAAATAGTTTAGTCCGCGTTTTTCGTACTTCGACCCACTGTGCATCGTTAGCCTCGCTATAGCGGCCGTTACGAGGGAGGAACTTCAATTTGGCGGAAATGCGGGTACACGAAACGATCGCCTTTTAATCGGATGCCACGGATTCCCGGACGTTTACGATCGTGATTCATCGGAGGCGCCAGACACGCGTCTGTTCAGATTTGGCGGTAAACGCGCCATGATGATGCTCGTAGGCCCGAATCATATTTTAATGGTCACCGTGCACGTCTTATTTGCATTTCTATAGGACGACTCACTTTAACGCGCCGATTGGCGAGTGATCTGCTTACCATAATCGCATTAATCTGTACGGAGACTGTGACTCCGTCCGTGGGGACCGATAACGCTCTTCGTGCAGTCTTATTTCCAATCGACCGTAGCTTAGCGATATCGATATATCTGTTGAGAATAAATAATTGTCGTTGTGGATCGAAAGTTAAACTGAATTAGCTGAATTAACTGAATTTATTTAACCCTTTGCGGTCGAAGCAATTCTAACTCTGAAATTAAAACATTTCTTTCAACACTGGACATTTTCATTCTGTGGAATCGTTTTTACATTATGAATTCGACGTTAAACCTGTTTTCTTGTTCAACAGTTCAATTTTTAGCAATTTGTGGAATACACACGAATTTGGTAATATGAATACTAATTTAAAAAATGGTATTGCAATTATTACTGGCACCCCGGAGTCGCCATTCGGGTGCAAAGGGTTAAACATTTTATAATTGATACACGCAATCTGTTCGGTATCTTCTTTATATGTGATGTTTTTCAACTTTCCACGGCACACCTTCACACTCCGCTCGCTTAACAACACACTCGCATACGTTCGTTCATTTGTACGTTCGCACAATATAAATTTATCTACATGTTTATTTTCTAACAATGTCTGAAAATTTGTCAACTGGATTTTATTTGGTGACCTTTTACCGATAGTGTCGAACGTGGAAATAAATAGCAAGTAAATTATAATGTATAAAATATTGATACTACTCGCCGCAGCGACGAGACAATGTTAATAGAGTGACAACGACTTTTATACTTTTAACATTTTGCACTACGAGTCAGACTCGTCCCGAAAATTTCGAACAGAATCAAATAAATATGTACATTATTAATTACTACGACATTACTTTTGTCACAATTTTCAAAGCATTTGCAGTAGTGCAATTAAAATTTTGGCAGCGGCTGAAAATGGAGTGGAGAGAGAAAGAAAAGGAAAGAAAGAAGAGGGTGCAGGTTTCGTCCTGGGTCCGCCAGAGGACTCGTTAGTAAGGCTGACTTGAATCGGAGGTGGATCAGGAAGTAGCGAGAAAATCTTGTCCGACTGTCCCTCTGTCGGTGAGCGCAGGAGGTACAACCGCCACAATACATATTTCAGACAAAATATTCTCATATTCATACATTTCACGTGTTAAACGCCTATGCGGGTCCTAGGGGACTGACAATATCAAATATATTAATTCATATTCTATTAAAAAATATTCACACTATTTTAATAGCGAGGCAAACGAGTAAGCGAGTTCTTTTGCTTAGGCACAGTTGCGTTCTCTCCGTTAAAACTTAAATAAAATGTGACGCGAATGCTAGGCAAAATAGCTTCGTGTTCAACGCGTTAAAGAATCCTTTTTACGTGAAAAAGTCAAGGTCACCTTGACTTTACTTACTATACTGTAGCATTACGTATTAAGTATTATGTAATTTAAGTTGAGATCATCGTTCGCCTCGCAGAGCGACACAACGTGACACGGACATGAAATTATACTTAGTAGAACGTTTCCTGCTATAAAAAAATATGCCTCCTGAAAAATGTCCCGGAACGGCTTTAGGTTGACCAGGACGTCAACGCGCGATGGCGCGACGTCAAGAGCCATAAACGCACGAGGGTTGCACGGCAGTAATTTTCAGCCGTAAAAGAGAGCTATAGGCAGAGGGTGACTTAGGCTAGGCCCCGCGTTACCCCAGTCGTTATTATTTTACTGGCTCTAAACGGCTGCCACCGTATACTTGAGGGCGCCGCGACGATCGAACACTCGGATCGCATGATCGCGAGTCGATTTACCTTCCAGGAAATGAAAAGGGACGTTCACGCGCGATAATGCGCTTTTGGCCGAACGATGAAAGGCTCTGTTACGCGGCCCGATCTTTGGCCGTGCGTTGCGAAAAGCAATTTGCCAAGCGCAATGAATCAGGCTGTTGCATACGCAATGTTCGATTTGTAACGGTAAAGATAAACAAGAGAAACTTCGTTTTTTTCCTAAATAAACTTATCAATCAGAGCCAGCACCATTATAATCGAAGTTGCGTAAGCAAGGACTTTGGGAATGACTTTATAGTACTGTGGCGGTCGCTATACTGCCTTACGCCATTGTCGTTTTCTTTAGAATGTGCAAAATATGCTGCCTATTCGATCATAATTCGATCAATGTATTAACGACCTTTTGATTCCTACGAACACGCAATTTCTATTTAACCCTCTATGGGCCCGTGTAACTTTCAGGACTCATTTTAATTTATCAACATTTTACCAAATAATTATAGCTTTTTTCATGAGATGGCGCATAAATGTTAATTCTAGCATGTTGCCAAGACAACCAATATTAATATTTATGACCGTTGCTAGGCTCATCAACA
Organism: Agapostemon virescens; assembly: GCA_028453745.1. Classification (NCBI taxonomy): domain Eukaryota; kingdom Metazoa; phylum Arthropoda; class Insecta; order Hymenoptera; family Halictidae; genus Agapostemon; species Agapostemon virescens. Next base: position 3,792 of record JAQQRL010000458.1, on the reverse strand, counting down.
GATCTCTCTAACGATATATTAATCTCTGCACCCTAACAATAGTCGAAACTTTCATCTCCACCTTTCCTTCTTCACGAATGTTCAACATCTCAGCGCCTCAAATCCACTTCCGGTTTCTTAGACGCATGCGATCACTCTTTCAGCATAGCAAACGTACGATGTGCTCCGAGAGCGAAGACGTGCAATTGCTCTGCAATGTTGCAGAACAATGACTAGCAACGTACAGGTTGCACATTGAAACAAACAAAGAGGAATTTGCATCAAACAATTCAATAGCAATTTTATTCCTAATACAAACGGTTCTTTAACCCTCTATGGACCCGTGTAATTTTCACGTGACATTTTAATTTATCGACACTTTACCAAATAATTATAGCTTTTTTCATGAGATGGCGCATAAATCTTAATTCTATAACGTTGCCAAGACAACCAATATTAATATTTATGACCGTTGCTAGGCTCATCAACCTGAAATAACAAAATAAATGCTGTGCAAACTGTCTCCAGTAAAAATAAGCGAAACCATTTGATCCAATTGATATTATTTGTGCTTCTGTCAGTGATTACCAAACTAAAAATAGTGCACATAATAGCTCCGGGTTCGTATATCAGTAACAACCTATTTGTTTGCATTTCAATTTTCAATTTGTTACTGTTTCTTTATGATACAGTTTTGTAATTTGAGGTTACAGTGGGCTATTATGGCAGATTTTGGTACAGTTAGGATAAAGCTTGTGCTTTCTCTTGTTGTCAGATTTATACATCGTATATCCAAAATATGAATACAAAATCAGGTAGAAATAACAGAGGAATTAGAATTAGACGCGTTAGCGGTAATAGATCCGATGATTCCTTATTAGATTCCGAGTCCGATGAAGATGTAATAGTATTTCCCCGACGACGGATAAATGTCATTGACAGTGACGAAGAATTTAGTGCTCAATCCTCGTCAGATAAGGAAGATGCAGGACCACAAAGAATTATTTGGCAACCACTATCCCAGATGAATAATAATAGTTGTTATCGCCCTTGGAAAGGAGATTGCCCTAATGTCCCCGAAGCACCCCATTCTCCTGTGACCTATTTTCGAAAACTGTTTGACATGGAAATTATAAGCAATATAGTTGACTATACCAATATGTATGCACTGCAATGTGGTCCAACAGAGAGATTTCAAAAATAAAATGTTTATCGTCAAGTGCAAATTGTTTTATGGAATTTCACGCTTAAGCTTTTATGCACAGAAGTGCAAACTTTATAGGCCGTTGTTACCTGAAAGTCGCATAGTGAATATATTGCAATAAAATTGTTTAAACGGAAAAATTTTGTTTCATTTGCATATATAGGTTTAGAATTTCTGATCTTTCGTTCCCCCAATTTTTTTGGATTAAAAACAAAAATTCGGCTCATAGAGGGTTAACAAGGCTTGATATTTAGGGGTGCTGCAAATAATATTATAAAGACACACGAGTTATTAGAACGCAGAATTGACTTTAATAATTCCGACATACTCATTTTTCTTACGAAAATAATACGGATGTACAAACGAGCGGTTTAGTTGAGTTGAAGTTGTTTCAGTGACGTTTGAAATATGAATCGATTAGAGTGCTTTTTTTTTAAAGCAGGATGGACCTGCGAAAATTAAAAAATGAGGGTTTGATTTCAAAGTTACCTTGAGCGAATGCTCACTACCCTTTAAAATGAGAATGGTTATTTTTGGTGAATATTGAGGGGTTTAGGATTGACACGAGTCGAGTTTTGTTAAATTGTTGCAAGAAAATTTTCAAAAAACTTGTAAAGGTCACTTGCAGATTTCTGCAACATCAGGGCATATGAATCGACTAGAGTGCGAAATATGCGCAGTATTTATACAAAAACTGGTTCATGTAAGCGCACCAATCAGAGTCGATGGTGGCTTGGTCAAGTGACGCGATCGCAGGTAAACGTTCGGTTTGGCCGTTGCGCCTGTTCGCAAGACGCTGGACGTAGGGGTGGTTTATTGCTGGGGGTTTCCAAAACGCTGGCTTGTAGGAATATACCGGGTGCTCAACTTGTACAGTGTCGCCAAATTCATATGTTCTTATATATAATGTTGTTACGACGTAGCAACTTTCGTCCGAAACATTTTTGCGTATAATCAATATTTTCGGAGATATTTGATTGTAACGCTTTACAATTTCCACCCTGTATTCTTTTCGTCTGTATTTGAAAAGTGTGGTTGGCCGCGTTCCCCTGGCGATGCAGCATAAGGTCGGAAGGAGAGTCCCAGGGAAAGTGGACAGTTTGCAAATAGTAAAAAGACATGTTGGAAGATGGAGAAGACGAGGAGCTATGACTGTAAATTCGTTGTCTCCGCAGCGACAGCGGTGGACGCGTGCCGAGCAACAGCGGGACCATGTTCGAGGGACTGGTATACCCGGAAGGATCAAACGTGATCACGAGCAGGCAGGACTTGGCAAGACTAAGCGCCCACGGTCGGTCCTATCTACCAGTTTCAGAACTTCCAGCCTTCTATCCTACGGGGACGCAATTTCGTGAGGATAATTTAAAAATCGCGGGATTAACCGTAAGCCTGCTCGTATATTGGCTTATCCTGACCGGCGGCAGTGTCAGCTCAGCCCCGCTGGTCTATATTAAACGCGGCGCAATAATAATGGCCAATAACGATCGTTTTATACTCGACGATTCGCACGATCGCGATAGAGTCCCCGGCAAAAAGCTCGAGCCGCCGCCAGTTTTCCGCCGGCTAATTATTGCGCCCCGGTATAAATTGGAATTTTCCCGGGGCACCGATACGCAAAAATCTCCGACTGTTGCCGCGCTACCTCTTCCATCCCCCGTTCTTGCACTCCCACGAACAGCCTCGTCGACGACACCCTGAAAACGAACACGTACGGAAACCACGGCAGCCAGAGGGAAATTCCGCGCGTTCCTGCCGCGAGATAACTCGCGTACGAACACCTCCGCAAATCGGACTAACCGGTGTCCGACACAAGGACGCTCGAAAAATCGGTCAGCGATTGCACCGCTTCGCCGGAGTAACGATGGATCCGTACCGTGGAACTTCTATCAGGAAACCACCGGCAGATCAACACGCAGAAATACAGCAGAGGCGCGCGATACGATCGTAATGCACACCGCATTCGATTCGGCGCTATTCCCTGCGAATCCTTCATTCCGATACGCGGAACCATTGGCGATACGGGCGCTATGCTATCGGGCCATTAGAATCGATCTTTTTTTCCTTCATTTTCGTAAGAGTATACAAGCAGCCGAAACTATCGCCCTTAGATATTACACATCACATTTCCACAAACAGCAAGCTAACGCGTCAAAGTTGATTATCTGTTGGTGAAATGTTGAAAGACGATCGAAGAATTCGCTTTAGGACTGCCATGAAATATTTTGGGTGTTGCGACGGCAACGCCGAAGGTTGTACGTGCCTAACCCTGTCTTCGGAAATTTGTAACGCATAGACGAAAAGCAGGCAGGAAAGTACGAAATTCGACACGCGCCGCACGCGGACATTTTTAACCCGACAAACGCACACCACGTGCGACGCACTTTAAGAGACGAAAACCAAATAACCCTGTAAAACCAATAACCCAATAAATCATTATAATCCCTCATTGACCGTTTCCCACTCCTTCAGGTGTGCTTCTTCAGGCACACGCCTTCAACCATACTCCGTTCATCGTTTCTACAACCAATTAACACTAGATTGCCGAAGGAAGTCATTTTGACTACTTTTTAATTTCAATAAGAAAAAAAATTATGTATATAATGATACAA
>JAQQRL010000457.1:0-11382 GCA_028453745.1 Agapostemon virescens | reverse complement strand
TTTTGTATAGTGATGCCAACTGGATATTATTAAAGTTTTTCGGTCTTCCCCGTTACGGTAGTAAATCCAATGTTTTAAATGATGCATCCTCGTTCATTGTCGTTTCATAGAATAACTTATATGAATCGCTTCTCAAAAATCTCATCCAACATACTTTAAACCAATTTACTCTTTCACCGTCAGTATTTTTTAGCCTTTTAAAAATCGCATTTTCTGTGGACAGGCACTGTTCCATTGTTTAAAACAAAGTCATTACATGTTGATAATTCAACAGTTACTTTGATAATTAAACATAAAGCCTGGATCTCATAAAATTTTATTGCATAATTATTTTCCATATCCATTTGAAACTCTCACAATGGGACTTAGGCCACTTTCAAAATAAACTTTTTCATCGCTTCATCAACCAGAAAATTTTCGTGTTACGAAATCTTAACGATTTTAAATATATTAATAACAAGTTGCCTCAGAATGAAAAGATCTTGTAAAAATGTAACTATTATGGTAGCTGACTCAAATTTTTTTAAAATGGACTTACGCCACTTTCAAAATAAATGGCTTATTTGCAGATCGTAAGTATCGATACCGCATAAAAAATAAGAAGAATGCAGTTTAGAAAGGTTCCCAATTAATAAACGACTGCTTCAATGTGAAACGTTTAATATATGTCAGTTGCTTAAATAAATCAATTATCCATGGATATGGAAGCTGATAACTAACATTTTAATCTTTATGGATTAAAAAATTAATCCATATTAATCCAGATTAATCTTTCGTTTTAGGCATTTAAAATAGTTTTAAAACTGTTCTATGTCACTTTTCGTATTTCTCATATTTACGTGCGTAAGTAGATAATAATTTAAATATCAATTCCACAGAAAATTAGACACTGTATGCAGATTCGATTTTTAAACTTAAACATTGCTCAACAACCAGTTAGTCTTGCACATAAAATCCTATAATATCTCGTTTGTTTCATTTATGAAGCAATTTGACGTCGTAAAAAGTGGTCGTTCGATTTATTAATAAAAGTAAAATATGAAGAACTATGTCCACGTTTTTATTTGAACGTGAAATTACCTTCGATAAAAATTAAATACCTTTCGCTGCCGAGTACTTATTACAAATATATGGAATATCTAGGTAGACATGTGCGTCACATTCATTTAAAACTGTTCAACGGCAGAAATGTATTTACGACGAAAGCTGAATTATCAAATTCTTTTCAATCTCATATGCAGCGAATTTACTGGAACGCGCAGAATTTTAAATACATTTGCACAACAGTTTTACATTTTCATTTCAATATCTTTTACGCAAATTACGGATAATCTCCTTTGAACGATAATTTTTCTCTGTGTAACTTTGAAGTATCATTCTATATTCTTTTTATACTTGAAACAAGAATAAATATATATACCTGAAAATGTATAAATGTATAATGTAAAAATAAATATGTACAATATAAAAATGTATCTGTACAAAATAAGTATGTGTCTGTATAGTATAGAAATGTGCATGTATTATGTAAAAATGCAGATGTACAATACGGAAATGTATATGCACAATACAGAAATGTAGATGTACAATATGAAAATGTATGTCAACAATATAAAAATGTATACATGCAATATAAAAATGTATAGGTGCAATATAAAAATGTATAGGTGCAATATAAAACTGCATGTATACGAACAATATAAAAATGCATGTATACGAACAATATAAAAATGTATGTATACGTGCAATATAAAAATGTATGTATACGTGCAATATAAATATGTGTACGTGCAATACAAAATAGAAAAGCCACAGTAAGTGAAGAATCTAAAGATCATCAAATTTTAAGCTTAAATTGCATTTCCTAATAAGTTTTGCTGGTTTGAACAATTTAGAGCACGTAGCAATCTTAATCGATTACATTGAAATTAATATGTATATAATAATTATATATATTTGTATATGAAATTGTATACGTAAATGATGTTGTATATGTAAATGAAGTTGTATATGAATTGTATGTATATGGACATAATCGACGTAGATTTACAGGAGGAGCATTTCAAATTTTCTTTATAGGCACAGTTAGAAAGTTGAGAATAACTTTCACTGTTTTTAACACCTCTGACCCATAGCAAGTTTAAAAAACCTTTGTTATACATTTTATTATACAATACTATTTTCTCTAATATCTTAGTAAGACTCAAGTTATTTGGACGAATTCTCAAAAAGATATTTGTTTCAAAGTAAATGTAAATACTGTTCAGCTAGAAAATCTATTCACGACCGTCTTCAATATTTCCGTAGCACGGGAGTTTGCTTGAAAATTAAAAGCACGGATCGTTCATAATAGATGCGACGTTATTTGTTTGCCGAGGAGAGATTTGCGCGGAGTGAACCCACCGCTGAAATATCAGCAACCATTTTGCGAAGGTTTACGTCCATTTCCGGCGGTGTGTAAACACATTTCTGCACTTACAGCGCGAAGATGACGTTTACGGGAGATGTAGTTTCACCGGAAACAAGGCGAGGTTGAAACCTCAACTCGGTGAGCATCGCCGTATGTTGTGATTCAACACCTTCTTGCGTAAATACTTCCGTTGAACCTAAACACGCGCACGTTAATATACACCGTGGATTTACTAAACTCCATTTCCACTGAGAAACGATTTCATAAAATATGGAATATGTCAGCGGAACTGGAAACGTCCGTTCATTTCGCTTGGATTTCACCGGTAGAAAAAGATGTCCAGACATCTTCTAATTCTCGTTAATCCTGCACGCAGACTGCTCGCAAAATCGAAAACTAAATTCTTTCCCACTTGCCACGAACGTAAATAAAATCGCAATTCAACTCAAACGCGTCTTATTACTAAATTGCAGAATTTATTCATTTCTGACAAAATTTGAGAGAAATTAATATTAATTCCAGAATTATAAGAATTTAAAATAATATTGATATGTACTGGATCTGACAAATACTTGAACGCTTTTCAGATTTCCCAGAAATTGTCAATACTTTAAATATGGTAATTTCATTTAAAAAGAAAGAAATTTTAATATGTGGAATATGATAATTTTGTTAAGAAAATACCAATATTTGAAATACGATAATTTTGCTGAAAAAGGAGAAATTTTCAATATTTGAAATATAATTTCGTTAATAGAAAGATTCATTTTAAATCGCGCAGCTTCTAACTTGACGAACCATTATTAATTTCGGGAGTACATTTTTGTTAAATGAGGTTACAACCTGAATCGTCTGCAAGGACATCAAAAAAATTTTCTCAGAATGGATCTATTATAAATTTGAGGATTGAATTTTCTTCCTTCACAATTGTTACTTGAAACTTCTTTTTCATTTCTGGAATAATAATGAGGAACAAGTTTGTTCATGTGTGAGCAATTATATATGTATGATGTGCTTTATATTATTACAAAGATGGCGGAATATCTCTTATGCGAAACTCAATAAATCGACAAGGAAAATTCGCAAATTTAGATTTAAGAATTCATTGTAAACCCTCGTTGTATTCATACTCAGACTGTGGCGCCGAACATTATTTTGACCCAAATTATCAAAATCGCCACTTAATCCTTATCACTCGAATGGCGCCTCTGAGGCACCACTAAAAATTGCCATACTATTCTTTAACGCGAAACCTATCGAGCATTAAAATTGACTGGTACATATTGTCTTATAAAAATGCCAAGATTTAATTTATTTGGACTCTTCAACCGATTTCTATGAACTATCTTATAATTTCGATAATTGTAGAATAAAAACTCTGAAAACGGTCATTTAACCCACTGTGGTAGATACAGTGTTAAACTTTTACATCGCTAGGTTTGTAGTTAATAAATCAATAACGATTTTAATGTTCTAAGAACGAGTAATAATGATTAGTTTCACACGTACAAAAAGGAATAAACTATGTACAATGGAGCAATTATAGGTAAAAATATTGTTTTTATTTTGGAATGGAATTGCTTCGAGTGCGAAGGGTTAAAAGAACTTTATCTTTGCCTTCAATCATGCGATTTATTTAGTAACTACTGTGTTACATGTTTAAATGAACGTTTTCATTAAAGCAAGTAACATAAAAATTGAAGGAAAAATTAACCTTTTGCACTTGAGTGGCGTCATTAAGGGTCCACTAAAAATTGCCATACTATTATTTAAACAATTTTTACATTACTAGGCTTGCAATTAAAAAATCGATACAAAATGTTAATGTTCTCAGAACGAGTAATAGTGATTAATTTTACATGTACAAAAGAAAATAATATATAATGGAGCTATCATAGGTAAAAATATTGTTTCGATTTTAGAATGAAATCGTTCCAAATGCAAATGGTTAACAAAAATTAATACAAATTCCAGCAGTTAAATTATCTGAAAAATTATATTATACTTGCAAGAAGTACCTCCAAAAATATATTTTAAAAAACGACTTAAGTAGAGCAGTGATCAATTTCAAACATAATCGCTTATAAAATTGTAAAAAATGTTCGCCATCAGAGGGCTCAAAGCGAAGTCCATTCCCAAAAGAATCACGTTCGTTTCGGCCGGTTAACAAGGCATGACCCCTTAACAACGTGACTCCGCAGACGACAAGGCCACGATCACACGAACAGCTTGCACGATCGCGAAGCCCAACCCCCAAAGTTCCAACTTTTTTTAAACACCCCCTTGCATCGCCCGGGGGCAGTGGACGAAGAAGATTGCTCCGTACATTCAGCGATCATAGAGTATCCTTCATCCGGAGTCCTTTATTCCAGCGCCCCGTTTCTTCCCGCGAAACCTTACGCCGGGAACCGACGGTTACAACGTTTTTATGGGACATGCCCCCTGGAGAGAATCCAAGTGGGAGGGTGCAGATTCATCCGGGCTCGTTTAGATACGACTGCTCCGTCAATTCAGATACACCGAAATTGCGCAAACCGGCGGGCATAACCGCGGCAGTAAAACCTTCATCGTGCTTCCCTTCCACCTTCGCTGCCAACCCCTCACCCTATGACCCATCACCACTGCTACACAACCTCCATACACTCTTCCCGATACCACCCTTCTTCTTTCTTTCCCGTCTTCCTCCTCTCCTCGACCTTCGAGCCCCGTCTTCCGTGCTTGTATTACACGTCTACTAACCCCCTGCTTCCAGCCAAGCTTTACGTTCTTTCGTCTCGAGAGACCGGAGACAAAGATGTCCGCCATTTCTCGCGCGAATCAAACGGTTAAGGGGGTGGACCCGTAGCGCCAGTCCGGCGAAAGATTTTTTTATGGGTCTCGTATGGCATAACGCGACGTTTACAGTGTTTCTTAGTGATCCTTCTCGCAGGGCTTTTCGAATGTCCGGTTTTATAGAATGCTACGTTATAGTCGTCGAGCGATGGCTGCTGGAAATGTGAAATGATCGCGTGTAGGCTGTCTGAAGGCGTGCGAAGGCGACGCCGTTGACTGCCATTGCTCGAGTACGTTTTATTTATCAATTCTTCTGAAGATGTTAGATGGTCAGCAGGGATATTGTACAATGTATGTTTGCACAACAATGTATGTATTGTTGTACATGAGATAATATGGTGCATTCTTGAACATCCGATTCAATTATTGTATAGCTTGGTGCAATCTAGTATAATCTTGTATATTCTATTATGGTATGTCATATGTTGGTATGTTCTGCAATATTCTAGTGTATTCTGGGATATTCTAGGATATTCTAGGATATTTTTGTATATTCTGGGATAATATGGTGCATTCTTTAACATCAGAGTCAATTATTGTATAGCCTGGTGCAATCTAGTATAATCTTGTGTATTCCGTTATGTTGTGTCATATGTTGGTATATTCTGCTTTATTCTAGTGTATTCTGGGATATTCTAGGATATTTTTGTATACTCTGGGATAATATGGTGCATTCTTTAACATCCGATTCAATTCTTGTATAGTATGGTACAATCTAGTATGTTTTTGTATATCCTGGTGCAATCTAGTATAATCTTGTATATTCTGTTATGGTATATCATATGTTGGTATATTCTGCAATATTCTAGTGTATTCTGGGATATTCTAGGATACTTTTGTATACTCTGGGATAATATGGTGCATTCTTTAACATCCGATTCAATTCTTGTATAGCCTGGTCCAATCTAGTATGTCTTTGTATATTCTGAAATGTTATGGCGATTTCTAGTGTATTCCAGTCCATTCTGGTATATCCTGCTGCATTCTAGTATAATCTTGTATATTCTGTTATGGTATGTCATATGTTGGTATATTCTGCAATATTCTAGTGTATTCTGGGATATTCTAGGATATTTTTGTATACTCTGAGATAATATGTTGCATTCTTTAACATCAGAGTCAATTATTGTATAGCCTGGTGCAATCTAGTATGTTTTTGTATATTCTGAAATGTTATGGTGATTTCTAGTGTATTCCAGTCTAGTATCCATTCTAGTATAATCTTGTGTATTCAGTTATGGTATGTCATATGTTGGTATATTCTGCAATATTCTAGTGTATTCTGGGATATTCTAGCATATTTTTGTATACTCTGAGATAATATGTTGCATTCTTTAAAATCCGAATCAATTATTGTATATCCTGGTACATTTTAGAATGTTATTGTATAACCTGGTGCAATTTAGTATAATCTTGTGTATTCTGTTATGGTATGTCATATGTTGGTATATTCTGCAATATTCTAGTGTATTCTGGGATATTCTAGGATATTTTTGTATACTCTGGGATAATATGGTGCATTCTTTAACATCCGATTGAATTCTTGTATAGCCTGGTGCAATCTAGTATGTTTTTGTATATTCTGAAATGTTATGGTGTTTTCTAGTGTATTCCAGTCCATTCTGGTATATCCTGCTGCATTCTAGTATAATCTTGTATATTCTGTTATGGTATGTCATATGTTGGTATATTCTGCAATTTTCTAGTGTATTCTGGGATATTCTAGGATATTTTTGTATACTCTGGGATAATATGGTGCATTCTTTAACATCCGAGTCAATTATTGTATATCCTGGTGCATTTTAGAATGTTATTGTATATCCTAGTCGATTTTAGAATGTTATTGTATATCCTGGTGCATTCTAGTATAATCTTGTATATTCTGTTATGGTATGTCATATGTTGGTATATTCTGCAATATTCTTGGTATATTCTGCAATATTCTAATGTAATCTGGGATATTCTAGGATATTTTTGTATACTCTGGGATAATATGGTGCATTCTTTAACATCCGATTGAATTCTTGTATAACCTGGTGCAATCTAGTATGTTTTTGTATATTCTGAAATGTTATGGTGTTTTCTAGTGTATTCCAGTCCATTCTGGTATATCCTGCTGCATTCTAGTATAATCTTGTATATTCTGTTATGGTATGTCATATGTTGGTATATTCTGCAATATTCTAGTGTATTCTGGGATATTCTAGGATATTTTTGTATACTCTGGGATAATAGGTTGCATTCTTTAAACAATACATATTGACATGTACTTTTGTATAGAAAATATGAAATATTTTGGACGAAATATATTGTAAAGAGTCGAACGACTTCTTTAGGCGTTTTAAATGAACGAAGAAATTTATGGTATGAATATCTGTGCTCACACGCGAACATATTCAGATGCGAAAATCCGATTTTGATGAAATTTATGGGGGCTTATAGTTCTTTGAATAGCTGAATAGCTTGAATAGCTGAATTCACGGAATAGCTGAAAAATTTAATTAACGACGCAAACGATGCGAATGATAATTTACATTGTTTCCGATCTTGTTTCTTAAGAAATGGTATTTTTATCGAACGTAGTCGCCTGCTACTAATTCAGTCTGCATTTCGCTATGCAGTATATTCAGCACTATTTATAAATTGACAATATTAGAAACCAAAATAAGATGAAAAATAATAATTTGTGTGTCATGAAAAGATTGCAACATTGCATATCGCACGCTTAAGGTATTTCTTAAATAATAAAATATAAAACTTCTTCTAGTATATTCTGCACTATTTATAAATTGACAATGTTAGAAACCAAAATAAGACGAAAAATAATAATTTCCATAGTATAGGACATAGTAAAAAATTCTAATAATTTACAATAATCGTAAACATAACGCTATAATATTGTTAGCAATCTCTCTCATTTTTAGCAGCCTAAACATTCGATTCAATCTACATCACTATTTTCTAAACAAACTATGCAGCTTGTCCCTTGGTTCGTCTATCTCGGATTTATTGTGTCAGTATTCTGAAGTTTATTTAACAAATTTTTCCTTTAACTCATGGTCTTACAGTTCGCGTTGCCTGGAGGCATTGAAATAAGAAATAGTAGTGCAAACAGAACATGCAAAACTGAGATCTGTACTGTCAATATCAGGATTCCGATTTAATGCAATATTGAATGTAGACGGTTCCTTCAGCAGTCAATGAAAATAGCATTGTTCTTTTTAACCACGACCGTTGGAATCGACTGGATCTTTTGAAGAATTTAAGCACTTGTTTGCATTTCGAAGGTAATTTAATATCTACTGAATGCTGATTCTGGGAGGGTGAATGGCTGTTGAGTTAATATTCCTCGTAATTATTTGTCAGTTCTGTTTAATTAGCCATGGAACGAACATCAAAGGCATATAAAGCAACCCTTGGACTAATTAAAACAGAAAATTCTTCTATCGAATTTCCCATTACGCCTCCATTTGAATATACAATGAGTGACAAAAGTCTTCTTGCATAAAGAACACTTAATTATACATAATTGAGAGTAGTAACAACTATGAATATTTTCTGTGCCATTCACTTTTCAGCCCACAGTTGTGCAAATTTTACAGAAAATAATCGCTGAGTGTTTAAACTAGATATAATAATAACGATAATATTTTGTAAAAGAACGAATAAATATTTCCATTGATTAAATCAATATTAATATTGAACCATGTTAAAAACAGTTAACGCTTGACACTCGAATAATCACTGTGAGGCACAACTGGAAATTGCCATAATATTATTTAAAACAAGCTTTACATCACTATGTTTTTATCCAAGAAATTGATAAATATTTAACTGTTGTAAGGACAAAAAAACAGTAGAAATTTCCATATGCATAAGACGACATAAATCACGCAGAATGGAAATATTCTAGACCAGAAGAGACACCTTGGTATTGGAGTAAACAAAAAAACAGCTTCGAGTGCAAATCGTTAAAATATGGAGTGCCTCATCGTTTTTGTTAGATATAGATAAATTTAAAGAAGTTGTACGAAGGCGTTCAGTATTTTTGTTTCTCTGAACCGTTCTCTTGTTAATCAATATATATATTAAAAAAATAAATGCATAAAATTAAAGATGTCGATAAGGTTTAATTTAAAGATAATTTTTACAATCTGTTGCTATTAACACGTTGAACGCGGAGCCATTTTGCCTAGCTTTCAAGTCACATTTTATTTAACATTAACTGCCTGATTAACAACCTCAAAAATTCCGCAAAATCAATGTTATTTGATGAAGCAACAATTGAAAATTTAAAATGTATGACATATAGTTATTCTTCAATTTCAACCCTTCTTTAACCCTTAACACTTCAATGGCTTCTCTGAGGTGACGCTGAAAATTGTCATACTATTATTCAAAACAATTGTTACACGACTATAATTGCTTTTAATAAATCGTTAAAAATTGAACTGTTGTACGTACAAATAACAGTAATAAATTTAATATGCAAGAAAGGAAATGAACCATGTATAATATAATTATTCTTCATAAAAGAAATGTTTTGATTATGGGAATTAAAATTGCTCGGTGTGCAAAGGGTTAATGTACAAATTTATTTTTAAGCACGGACAAGTAATTCTGTCACCCATATGTCGGCGACATAGCAATCAAACGGAAAAAAATACACCTATGCATATGCAAAAGACTTGCTTACAATTTGTGCATTTCTGTTTGAATCGGATCTATTAAAGTAGTCCGAATATTTCTAAATATTATAAAAATTACGTATAACATATTAATATTGCAAATTTGATACCGTCAGTCCCCAGAGACTAACATAGCGTTTACTATGTTAATAATCATTAATTCTTCTAAAGTGTGTATGACTCTTAACTTTTAAATTTCATCTCTGTCTTCTTTTTCAATAATCACAGTTGTTTTTCAAAAACTGCAGCACCGATCGAACTAAAATTTAGGAAAATGTCTTTAGAGCATGCATCACTATCGCTGATACTACCACCATATTGAAATACATTTTTCTTTAAGATTTTGTAAGTTATGTAGAAAGTAGAATATGGTGAACAATTGACTTAATCGCATACAACCAAAGGTCAGTCATGCCAGTGTAAAAGGCTTGGCAACAACAAGACAGAGACTAACTGATGGAAGCCATCTTACAGACAGGATTAAGGTCCCCATGAACGGAACTACCCTTTTATTACTGTCTTCAAGAGTTGCAGTCTGTCGTTTCCCGTCTCCGCCCATTGCTAGGGTGTCCACGAATATTCGACATACTGAATCGAAGAAGATTTCAACAAATTTAACCTACGAGATTAACTAAATTTCTCCTGGTAATGTTCGACGAAGTTAAGTTTCACGCTTCGCATAACTTTTAAAATTTATCAAAGTAAGTTTTATTCAACGCTCAATATTGGCAATTTTCTGCCATCTTCAAGGCAGTTTACTATCTTGAAAATATTCTGTATTTTGTAACTAAGCCGAAACTCTCTCATCTAACTTATAACAAGAAGACGTTTAAAGTTTTTATTAAATTAAGTAAAAATGATTAGACTTTGTTAAAGAGCGAGTAGAAATTGCAGCATTTTACACTTCATTTAATAATGTGGAGATTTATATCCACTGTATTTTATATACAACTATGATATAATTCGATGTAATACTAGAATATTGTCCTGTCCTATTCCACTGTACGTTGGAATACTAGAGGATTGGTTTACTAGAACGTTGTCTTACCCTATTTCAATATACATTGGCACACTAAAGGATTGGCCTATTAGAATATTGTCTTATCCTATTCCATTATACATTGGGTATTAAAGGATTGGCCTCGTAGCATATTGTGCTTTCCTATTTCACTATATGTTGGGATATTAGAGGATTAACCTACTAGAACGTTGTCCTATTTTATTCTAATTTACATTGGGCTATTGTAGGATTGGCCTATTAGAATATTGTCATACTAGAATATTGTCCTACACTATGCCATTATACCTTGTGATACTATAGGATTGGTCTACTAGAATATTGTGCTATACCAATCCAACATATGTTAGGATGCTATAGAATTGGTTTACTAGAACATTGTCTTATCCTATTCCACTATACATTGGGATATTGGAGGATTGGCCTTGTAGAAT
>JAQQRL010000455.1:0-11414 GCA_028453745.1 Agapostemon virescens | reverse complement strand
GCTTATAATAATACTTCTAATGGTTTTAATGATAAGTTAAATAATAAGTCTACTCCAAATTTGAGTGATAATTCTAATTATCAACAGGGAGAAAACTTTGCTAATAACAATCAAACTATTATGAACAATGCTTCTAAAGATGCGATTGCTAATACAAAAAATGCTATTCAATATTCAAATAATAATTACTATAAGAATGCTTATGATGGTGCTAGTGATGCCAAAAACGATTATCAAAAGGATACATCACCCAATATTGTTTCTAATGATGACGCTCACCCTGTTTATAATAAAAATTCTAATAACGCGAATGATGCAAATAATAATGTAAATAGTTATGATCAAAATTTAGATAATAAATTTAATGGTACTAATAATGGAACAAGTACTAATTCTACTTTAAAAAATGGAACCGTTAATATTCCGGATGAAAAAAATATAAATGATAATAACAAAGATAAAAGATACGGTATTGATGCTGATATTTATGCATATGGATATAATTACTTTTTAGCTAATCAAGCAGCATTAGATTATGAGAATGGTAAGTGGAAGGGTAGCTATTATAATTCAACTAATAATACTAACCAAGACATAGATGCTTATACTTCTAGTCATAACTCATCTAATAGTAGTTCTAGTGCTTATTATCAAGGATATATGGGGGCTCAACAGGCAGTAAAAAATCAATGGACACAAACAAGTAATACTAATCCTTGGACAATAAACCCTAATAGTAGTGTTACTGATATTAATAATTCTTCAAATAATAGTTATTATCAATTTGGATATCAATCAGTAGCTAATGAAGTAAAAAATGGATCTATATTTGTTTCTAATGGTGCTCAATTTGATTCAGCAATGGTTGATGGAGCCAATAGTCATTCTGCGGTTACTAACAATAATGATATAAGATTAATTGATGATATTAATATGAATGGTGTATATAGTAATACTGATGGTGAGAATATAGGATCTAGTGAAGCTTCATTAACTTTTGGGACCGATTCAAAAGAACAACTGAATATTAATGGTCAGAACCATATAGCAGATATGAACGGTTCCGAATATTGGTATCAAGGTACTGTTAGTTCCACAACACTTAATACTATGAATATAAGTAATTTTAGAACAATTTATGGTGGAGGTTATTTTGGACCATTTCTATTTGATAATGGTGGAACAGTTAATTACGACAATATTAATTATGTTGGTTCCCAACTACTAAGTGCTGGTAAATCAGATGCTTCTTTTAGTGGTAATACAAATGTTCATTTAGTGCAAACATATAATTCACCTTTTAACCATAATATTAGTTGGTATCCTTATAACCAAGAAAATCTTGAAATTAAAAACATGGTACTTAACAAAAATGCTAATTATTTTGGTTCTACTAATGCAATTGAGGGAGCTACTTTAATTGATATATATTCAGGCGGAAGTTTAATTATGAATGATGGATCAACTATGACGTTGATGCCAAGGGGGACCTCAACTAATTCTAGTGCAACTAATGGTGCAAACTATGGCATTAATGATTCTAATGGTGGAAATATTAATCTTAATAATTCTATTTTGAACATAATACCTACTTCTCAATATGGCAGTGGAATATATTCAACAGGTAATATTAATATTAACGGTGGGGCTATTAATTTATTTAGCAATCAAAATATTTTAAATGCTGGTTATGGTTCACTAATTGATAACTCTGGTGGTCAAATTAATATTACTAATGATGGTTTACTAAATGTTAATGCTGAAAATCTGAACTCAGAGACAGGAGGAGCATATGCATTAATATATAATACTGGTCAAATCAACATTTATAATTTAGGAAATATGAATGTTTCTACTAATAATACTGGTAATTGGAATCCTAGTTTTGCTCTTATAGATGGTAGTATAGTTGTAAATTCTCCTGGAACTAAGGGTGTTAACCTAAAATCGGATAATAAAAATCTATTGTATACAAATGGGGACACTCTTCAAGCCAACACTGTTAAGGTAAATGGTCAATCATATTACAGTTATAGATATGTACAGGGTGCAAGTAATAACAGCACTAATACTATTACCAGTGTTCTTCAAAACGGAAACAATGGAGATACTGAATTATCTGGTAACATATTGAATATTCAGCAAACCTCTTCAGCATACTTTGTAGGACCAATTAATAAGACTACTGATTCTGAAGGCAATACAATCATTTTAGGTTATGCTAAGGTTTCATTACCTTCTGGAAATCAGAAATTATATGTCCAATATGGTTCAGGTAGTGGCAGTAGCTATAGTGGACTTAATCAGTACACTAATAAAAATTTAATCAATACAGATTTAACAGATGATAAAACTCAATATACTAATATCTTGTCATCAGATTCATTTAATAAGGGACAATTAATCAAGTTAGTATATGTTTTACCTAGTGGACATAAAAATGATGGATCAGTAGGTATTAGATTGACTTACGGAGTTAGTTCTGTAAACGCAGTTAATGATGGCACTAATGTTAATTATCAAACTGAAGCTAATACTATTTCAAATGGTACAGTATCTCCAGACTCAAATGTTCAGCCAAGAGTTACTACTTTGTTAGATCAAGATTTAAATCAAGGACAATTAGATGCTTTAGGTGATTTGTCAGCAGGCAATACTCATAATAGAGATACAGCGATGAGTAATGAAAAATTATCTTATAATTATAATCCTACTTATACAGATGCTTATAATAGTACAGTAAATGGTTATGATTCATATCTTAACAATCCCAATGATGATCCCTCAAATGATTCTAACATTATAGGTAAAAATCAGGGGTTATCTTTTATTGCTGGTTATAATCACGCTAAATCAGCTGTCATTCCAAAGGATCAAGAAGATGGTGCACAAGACTTTATTAATGGTCAAGTTAATGCTGAACCTACAAACGATAATTATACAGCTGGTTATAATAGTGCCAAAATAGGTTATCAAGATGGAATTGTAAATAGTTTAACTAATCCAAAGCCTAATATTGGGACAGCTAAGTTACAGAATAAATACAACGAAGGATTTATAGCTGGTCAAAACGCATCGGCTGGTTATAAGGGTGCTGAAAGTAAGGCCAATCCTCAAATAACTGATATTCCAAATGACTCATCAAATAATGAATTTACAGATGCTAATGCTAGTTACGAAAAGGCAGCTTATCAAGGAGTAGCTCAAGCAATTAATGATGCTAAAACTGGAACATTAGGGAATGCAACTAAAACTTTTGGTAGTAATAATGTTGCATATGTTGCTGCTTATAATATAGCAATCTTGAATGCAGCAAAATTTAACACTAATGGACAACAAGCATTCTTAAATGGAACTTTAGATGATACAACAACTATAGGTACTGTTGCTGAACAAGCCGTTTATAAAAATGCTTATGATGAAACTAAACAAGGATTTATCAGTGCCCTTAATGGTAATTCACAAAATGATAACAGCGATATTAATTTCACTGCTGGAATGAATTCAGTGACAAAAAATAATGCTTTTGAAGCATACAATCAAGCAATTAAAGATTATCCAGATTCTGTAAAAGAGCAATTTAATGATAATAATGATGTTTACAAAGCAACGATTTCAGGACTTAATAATGAAGGTCGTCCAAGTAAACAAGCAATTTTTTATGATGCTGTAAAATCACAAATAAGCGGTAGATTATCAGCTGAACAAATCTTAAAACAAGCACCTATTGATTCAAAAGCTAATAGTATTGTTCAAATTTCTAATAGTGATATTAATGCCATAAAATTAACAGATCCTGATTTATATGTATCTACTTATAATGCTGTAGTAACTAGTTATAACAATTTTAATGGTAGCGATACTTCATCTAATCAAGAAACTGCTAAATCCTACGATGAAGGTAGAATCTTAGGTCAACAAGCTCAAGGTGCGACTGATTACTTAGCAGGGAAAGTTAATAATGATCCTAATAGTAATGATGCTTATAGCAATGGTTACAACAATGCTAATGCTGGATATCAAAGTACCATTGGTGCTACTAATAAGACTTTATCAGCTAATGATTCTAGTTCAGTTGAATATCAACGAGGTGCTAACTTTGCTAGTTCAGATAATAGTTCTTATACTCAATCAGAAGATAAAAGTAATAGTAATGATAATAAGAAGAATAGTGCTTCAGATGGTGTATGGGATGCTATTAATGCATTGATTAATGCTAAAGGTATTACCGTTAAACCTATTAGTGATGGTGAAGCTAACTATGTATTAGCTTATAATCAAGCTTTATTAGATGCTACAAAAAATAATGGAGCTAATGATTTTGTTAATGGAATTGATAAAAAGAATGATTTAACTAAGGCTAATCAATCAGTTTATGATTCTGCATATGATGACGCGCAAAAAGGATTTGAAGAAGCGCTAAATAATTCTGGTATTACACCTAATAATGATAATGAAAAGATCGGGATCCAAGCAGTTTCTTCAAATGCTAGAGATGCTTATCAACAAGCAATTCATGATAATCCTGATTTTAAACCTGATTCATCAACTAACTCTATTTATCAATCAGCTAAATCTGGCTTAACAACAAACGGTATTAGACCAAGCGGTTATATGGCTCCATTTTATGATGCTGCTAAATCTCAATCCAAAGGAAAGCAAGCTGCTTTAGATAAAATTAATACAATTTTAAATAATAATGCTACTGAAAATAGTATTATTAAGATTAATGATATTACAGACAGTAAGGAGACTAATCCCAATTCATATAATGATGCCTATAATGCCGTTGTTGATGGATACAAAGATGGATTTGATAAAACTAGCACTAATAAGAATATGGCTGATGGTAATAATTCATATTTATTAGCTTATAATGCTGGAAATGACGTTGCTCAAATGAAAGTGGGCTCCAAGGACTTTTTAGCAGGTAAATCTGGATATCAAAGAACAAATGATAATTATAAAAATGGTTATGATCAAACTAAACAAGGTTATCAAGCTGGTGTTGAAGGTACTGACATTTCATCTCCTGATTTAACTACTACCTATGGTCAAGGATTAAAAGAAGGTCAAAATGAAAAATCAGATTATTCTAATGCTGAAAAGATCAGCAATCCAACCAATGGTAATGCTTCAGCTGTTTACAACGGGGTTGCTGATGCAATTCAAGCAGTTAAACAATATTACAATAACAGCACGTTAATTTCATCACCAACTGGTATCACTACTGATGGGATTAACCAATATAACTTGGCATATAATCAAGCAGCCTTTGATGCACAATCTGCTAATGCAACTGCGCAAAATAATTATATTACAGGTGAAAATGGTGATAACAAATTAAACCGTGCTAGCGTTTCAACTGCTAACCAAGCAGTTTATGATCAAGCATATAATGATTTACAAAAAGGTTTTGCTGAAGGCTTAAATAATCAAGCAGCTAGTGATTCAAATAATTTGAATGAAACTCAGGGAATTAGTGATGCTGGTGACATGAAAGTTGGTTATGCTGCTGCGATGAATGATTATTACTATAAAGATAGTAAAGATCCTAACAAAGCAGGCAGTGCCAATGGTTATAAATCCACCATGCAAGCATTACTAGATACAGCTAACACTCCTGAAAGTAGTACTAACTTTAGCGATAAAGATTTGGCAACCTATCAAGTTGTAAAATCACAAGTTGAAGGTAAGACTGCAGCAGAAATTTATATCAATCAAAATAATGGAATTGATGGTTCCAATAGTTCTAATACTTCTAATACTTCGAATGCTCCATCATTTTATTCTGATGCCTATAATGCAGTTATCAATGGGTATCAAGATGGTGCTACTGCAGATAATACTAGTTCTAATAAATCAACGGCATATGATAATGATATTTCATATAAATCATCTTATGATGCTGGAAATTCATTAGGACAAAAGAAGGCTGGGGCTAAAGATTTCTTAGCCAATAAGATTGAATCAAACACTCGTGGTGATAGCTATAAATCAGGTTATGAAGCAGCTCAAAATGGATATCAAAAAGCAATTTTGAATAAATTAACTGCACAAAATGGTTCGCATGAATATAATGCTGGAGTTCAAGCTGGTATTGATGCCAGTGATAACTATGCTACTGGTTATAATCAAGCTGAAGGCCAAGATAATCCTAATCCTAGTAATAGTAGTGGTTTATCAAATAAACAAGAAGATGCTTATAAGGGTGCTGCTACGGCTATTCAGTTAGTTAAGAGTAATAATAATGATGAAGCACAAAAGCTTCCTCAACTGGATAGTTCTGATACATCAGATAGTTTAGTTTATAAAGCCGCCTATAATAATGCTTTAGCTAGTGCTAAAGCCGCTAGTGCTAAAGCAATTAGTGATTTTAGTAATCAAACAAAAACAAGCTTAAATCCAGATACTAAAGCTAATGAGCAAGTTTATCAGCAAGTATATGATGATTATCAAATAGGCTATCAAATTGGATTGGATGCTCCTAAGTCAACGGAAGATATGAGTCTGAATGTTCAAGCTGGATATAATGCATCTAAGAACTTATCTCAAGGTTATAAAGATGCTGTTCATGCATATTATGTTGATGGAACTAGGAATGTAGCTGATTCAGCTAAAAATGATAGTCAACAAAATATTAATAATTCGGAGAATGGCTATAAGGATGCTTTACAAGGGTTAATTGATCAAGGTATTGATGTCAATAAAGGTAATTCAACCAATAAACCACTTTATGAAATTACTCGTGCTGAGAGCATTGGTGCTAATAACGGAATTATTGATTCGAAGAGTTCTACTCAACATGTCAATGATCATGCAATTACTCCTGTAGGTATTAATGATTTAGCATATCAAGCTGCATATCAAGCTGCTAAAAAAGGATATAACGCTGGCAATCAACCTAATGCAAATTATGATGATAGCCAAAAAGATAATCCAATTTATACTCATTCATTTAATCAAGGTGCACAGCAAAGAGGTGCTGATGATTTTGTAGATGGTAAAGCTTCAAATGATACGCAAAATGAGACTAATATTCATAGTGATAATCCATATACAAATAACTATGCTATTGGTGTAAAAGCGGCTAGTGATGCATATAATAGCGATCCTAATCCTAGTGATAAAAGTTCAGCTGCTAGCGAAGGAAGAACAGCTGCCGTAAGTAAAAATAAGGGCATTAGTGAAGCACAAAGTCTTACTACAAATGTACCTAGTTCTAATAACTCTGATGAATACAATGCTTATTGGGGAACTAAAGATGGTTATGCCAATGGTTCTAATAGTGGTATCGTTCCGTCAAATGGTCAAAGTAATATAGTTAAAGATTCTCCAGCCTATATTTCAGCAGAAAAACAATCTGAAAGTATTGCAAAGTCACAAGCTAAACAAGGTGCTCAAGCTTACATTAATAATCCTAGTGGTCAAAAACCTACTAATTCTGATAATACAGAAACTAAGCAAGCATATATTCAGGGTTACAATAATCAAAAAGCTTATACTGATGGATTCAATAACTTTACACCTGAACCAACTTATGTAACTTCAGGTGAAGAAAAAGCATATACAAATGGTAAAGCTGATGCAAGTGGATATACTAAAGCACAACAGAACGATAAACCACAAGTTAATGGTGATTCCACCGATCCTTCGACAAATGCTCAGGAAGCTTATAATGGTGCTGCTCAAGCTTTTGCGGATGCTCAAAAAGGACAAACAAAGCCTACTCAAGACACAACTAAATCCACCACTTATCAAACTGCTTATAATGAAGCTTGGAACTTATATATAAAAGCATTAGATGTTGGACAACAATCAGTGATAGATAATCCCAATCAACCGGCAAATAGTACTTATACCAAAGATGATCAAAAGCCTGAAAATACTTTGTACAATCAAGCACAAACTGATGCAATGAATGGTTATAATTCAGTTATGAATCCAGATCAAGTCCATGCTGCTAATCCAACGACTATGGCTTATCTAGCTGGTCAATCATTGGCTACAAACTTGAAAAATGGAATTGATGAATATACTAATCATGCTACTCAGGCATACTCTGATCAAAATAAAGATGGTTTCAATACTGCTCAAGCAGCAATTGATAAAGGAATTAAGGATGCTAGTGATAAAGATAATAATAATGACAAATTAGATATTTCACAGATTCCTGAAAATATTTCAAGCTCTGCTCGTCAAGCTTATTTAGATGTTTATAAAGGTGCTTTTGATGGTTACAAGGTAGGTAGTGAACAACAAGCTTCCACATCTGAACCTAATAATCCAATTTATCAAGCTGCATATAACTTAGTTCATGATAATCAACAAGGTGCTAGTGACTTTCTAGATGGAAAAGTTGCATCTCAAGCTACTGGAGATTATGCGACTGGATATCAGAATGCTAAAACTGGCTATGAGTACTATTTAAATCATAAGCAAGATATTAGTAAAACTGCTGATTATAACCGTGGAATTGCTGCTGGAAAAGATGCTTATGCTGGTTATAATGACGCAGTTAATAGTGAAAATCCTCAAAAGGAGCAATATCAAAATGATTACTCACAGTCTGCAAAATATGCCTATGATGGAATTGCTGCAGCAGTTACTAATGCTAAACAGAATCATGGCGCTTTAATTTATAATCCAAGAGCTTCTCAGAATGGTGCTTATGTTGATGCCTATAATGAAATGATTGAAAAGCTTTCTAAGAGTGATCAAGACGGACAAAATGCTTTTACAGCTGGGCAAAGCTCAAGGCCAAAAGGTACGCTTGCTGAACAAGGTGTTTATAAAGATGCTTATCAAGCAACTCAACATGGTTTCCAAGAAGGACTTAAGGCTGGCAATATAAATGATATTAGTAATCCTAATGAATTAGCTGGTTATAGTTTAGCTAAAGATACTAATCATGGTGGAATTAATGACTTATCAAAAGGTTATCAACAAGCTATTAATGATTATTACAGAAATGGTGTTAATACGGTTGTTAAAACAACCAATCTATTGCCTGGATATCAAGATACAATTAAAGGGTTGATTGACGGTAATAATCATGATGAAAGTGATAATCCAAATGATAAATCACCACTATATCAAATTGCTCGATCCCAAGAAATTGGTGCTCATCAAGGGATTATTGATCAACAGCAACATACATCAGTGAAAACGCCTGCACCAACTGGAACTGATCCTGATATTAATGTGCAAGCCTATAACGACGCTTATGATTCATCAATTCAGGGTTATCAAGCTGGTAATAACGGCAATGATGTTAACTATGATGCTAATCAAATGAATAATCCTATTTATACCAATTCATTTGACCAAGGTTCGCAACAAAAGGGTGCTGATGATTTCATTTCTGGTGATGACAAACAAATGACTGGAGATTCACCTGCAGCAAAAAATTATAATGCGGGAGTTAAAGCTGCTGAAGATGCTTATAACAATCCTAATCCAGATGATCAAAGTGGCGCTTCAAATGCTGGTAAAGCAGCTGCTGATGGTAAAAATCAAGGCTATCAAGCTGCAGTTCGTGGTGATAAAGATGCACCAACTAATAATGATGATGCATACAATGCTTATTGGGGGGCCCAAGCTGGAGCTAAGGCTGGCAGGACAGCTCCTAATAATATTAAGCAAAATTCACAGGCTTATAAATCTGCATATCAGGCCGCTCAAAGTGATGCCCAAAAGGGTGCTCAACAATATGTTAATGATAAACAAAAGGGTGATAAGCAATTAGCACCATTAGGTAAGGATACTTTGTATAACCAAGGTTATAATAATCAAAAGGCTTATGATGCTGGACTTAATCAGCCAACAATTGTCAATGATTATCATGATAAGGGTGAAAATGACGCTTATCAGCAGGGGCAAACCGATGCTAAAGGATACATTAAAGCTCAACAATCAACTAACCCGCAAGTTACTGATGATACTGGGTTGTCTGGTAATGCTGAACAAGCATATCAAGCAGCTGCTCAAGCCTTTCATGATGCTAAAACTAGGACGCAAAGCAATGTTATAAATCAAACTCCTGATTATCAAACTGCTTATAATAACTCATTATCTGCATATCAAGCAGCAATTAGTAAAGGGCAGCAGAGCTTTATAAATAATCCCATTGCTAAGATTAATAATCCTTACGATGCAGTCAATCAAGCAGCAGAACATCAATTGTATGCTGAAACGAACGCTTCAGCTAAAGCTGGTTACGATACTGTGATGGAACCTAATTCATCAACCGCAGCTACTGATCAGGTTGCCTTTGCTGCTGGAAAGAGTTTAGCTAATAATCTGCTTAATGGTATTAAGGCAGCGGTTGCTGGACAAAAGGTTGCTCCAAGTGGCAATGAGAATGGATTTAATGCTGCCGTGACTGCGATGACGAATGCTTTAAATGATGCTAAGGGAAACAAGAATCAAGGGCAAAATGATAAAGTGGATACTAGCAAGATTCAAGTTCCAGCAAGCGTCAATGCTTCAGCTCGTGGCACCTACTTAGATGTCTATCAAGGTATTTATAATGGATATGAAGCAGGATTAAATGGTGGTAGTAATCATCCTAATAATGATAGTGATTATACTAATCATCCAGTTTATCAAATGGCCTATGATATGGCTTATAAGCAAGGGCAAAATGATATTCCAGCACCACAAGAAGATAATAGTGAAAACACAGCACCTATTGACTTCTTGAATGATAAATTTATGACGAACTTTAGTGATCCCGAACAACAACAGGCATATCAAATAGCTTATAATGACACTAAGGTTGGCTTCTATGCTGCTTTGAATAAAAAGTTAAAAGCAGTGAATGCCTCTAGTTATTATGATAACGGTTATCAAGCTGGTTCAGATGGTTTATTAGGAATTAAAGCTGCTAAGAATAATCAACTTGCTAGCGAAAATAATAATAAATCATATATGAATGGTTATAATGGCTATCAAGATGGAATTAGGTTTGCTAATTCTAATGCTAAAGAAGATCGTAAGTTATCTAGGATTTATTCAAAAGATAAGAATGTGATTTATAATTATGCTTATAAACAAGCAGTTAAAACAGAAACCCGTCGTCAACATAATCTAGGAGTTAAAGCTGGATATGAAGCAGCCAAGAGAGAATTTGTTTATCTACCTCATTTGAATAAGTATTCTAATACTTATAAGGCTGCATATCGCAAAGCCTTTGATCGAGAATTAAGCAAGAAGATGCCTAGATATATTTATAATCTTAAGGCAATGTTTAAACATAATTCTAATAGATTTGATAAATCAACTAGAACAAAAGAATATAAACTTGTTCCAAGAGATAAAAATCATGTATTAAGAGTTATTGGTATTTCTTATTCTAAGACAGGACTACCTAGATATATTATTAAAGGCGGTGGCTTTGTAACTGCTAATAG
>JAQQRL010000453.1:0-11437 GCA_028453745.1 Agapostemon virescens | reverse complement strand
AAATACACCAATAAAATAGCCAGAAGAGATCGAACAATATTAATCAAAATAAAACAGTATAAAAAATATAAAAAGCAAGTAGCATTATTATAGAACACGTTAACCTCTTCAGCAGGTTATAAAGTAGAAGTAAAAATCATACAATAATTTTTTGACAAAGTTTGATTTTGTTCAGCTCAGGATAATTTACTTTAAAAAGAATGAATATAGAAATAAAAGAACAAACTAGCGAATAAAATATTTCGAACTAATTTTATAAATTGATCTATAACATTAATTTTATATTAGTTGAAATTCGTTTGAAAGTTTAATTGGATTAAAAAAATGGATATAAGTATCGCATAGCAAACAAGCGCAGCGTAGAACTTCTAGTGCGATTAATACGAGCTCAAGCTCTGTGAAATTGCTTTTGCCAGGATGAGGTTCAATGATGAATGACCTGAGAAAAACCGAGCGGAGCTATAATTGATGTCATGTTGCTCTTTCGACGCGGGAAACAACGACTAACTACTTTAAAATGCACCCTGTTGAAACGCCGTCGTTGCTCTGCGCGAGGGTTCCCAAGCAATTTTGCATTCCCTCGTTTACGTTTAACGTTTGCCTAAACCTCTGAGCAAACGAAGGGTCGTGGAAGCTCATTGAAATTCATTAAAACTGTTCGCGCATCTATCCGCCCTCCACGGGCTGCAGTAATCGATTTCTCAATCATCGCACTCGTTTAATCTGACTTCAATAACGTCATGCGTGATGCATTGGTCTCTAATCTTGAAATCTTCAGATTAATCTCCTGCTACCCCCTGTAATTATTATTTCACGTTTATTCCCTGTTAACACGTTGCCGAGCGTTGATCATTTTATAAATTTTGAAAGCCTTTGGTCGATGACAGAACCACTTTCTAGAAGATTTTTCAACAACCATTTTATATTGTGATCCAAAGAATCATCTCCAGTAACGTCATTAAATAATTTCGTTTGAGATTATAATGTAAAAAGAAATTGCTACTAGGTTATTGTTTGAAAATTCTAATAAGTCTTCGCACTCGAAGCTGTCTTAACACTTTGACAGAATTATTTGTCCACGTTTAAAAATAAACTTTTACGTTAACCCTTTATGGGACCGTGTAACTTTCAGGTCACATTTTAATTTATCGACATTTTACCAAATAATTATAACTTTTTTCATGAGAGGGCGCATAAATCTTAATTAATTCTATAACGTTGCCAAGAGAACCAATATTAATATTTATGACCGTTGCTAGGCTCATCAACCTGAAATAACAAAATAAATGCTGTGCAAACTGTCTGCAGTAAAAATAAGCGAAACCATTTGTTCCAATTGATATTATTTGTGTTTTTGTCAGTGATTACCAAACTAAAAATAGCGCACATAATAGCTGAAAGTCACACAGTGAATATATTGCAATAAAATTGTTTAAACGTAAAAATTTTGTTTCATTTGCATATATAGGTTTATAATTCCTGATTTTTCGTTCCCCCAATTTTGTTGGATTAAAAACAAAACTTCGGCCCATAGAGGGTTAATATGTTCGTTGCACTAAATTGAGTTGAGTTCTGGATAATGCAAGAAGATTGAAGGATAACTATGTGTCAGACATTTTAAGTTTTCCATTGTTACTTCATTTGATAAATTACTTTGACTGTGTGGAATTTTTGAAGTCGTTGGTTGGGCAGCTAACTCTTTGCACTCGAAGCAATTTTAATTCCCAAATTAGAACATTTTTGTTTTGTAGAATTCTTTTTGCATTTTGCACCTGATGTTATAACTGTGTTGTTGCTTAACGGATGAATTTTTAACAATTTATTGAATACAGACAAATTTGGTAATATGAACACTGTTTTGAAAAATGGTACTGGAATTTTGACTGGCGCCTCAGAGTCGCAATTCGAGTGCAAAGGGTTAAAGCGTTAACTTGACAACCAAGACATTTCTTTTCACCTAGGATATTTTTATTTTACATGATTTATGTCATCGTGTGCACATGGGATTTTTATTATTACTCGTCTTTAGTTAAATTTTTAAATTTTTGCAAATTTTTTTAGATGCAAGCATTGGTGATGTAAAAATTGTTTAAAATATGTGGCAATTTTTAGTGATGCTTCGAAGTCGCCACACGACAGAATTTTATTCACTCCGAACGTTTTTGTGTATAATGAGTAATATATTATCGTGTATAATTATAATAGATTCTCAGTACGTGTTGTCTTTAACACGTGCTGCAACGTAGGTTACACTTTTAAATAGTCGTGCGAAGGATAACCGTGCAATTAGAAAGATTCCGTGTTACAAGGAAGTATCCGTCGGCTGAAGGAAATCGTGTTACGTAAATCTTCCGACGTTGCATTGAAAGAACGTTACAACATTGTCTTCGATAAGCGACTTAATAATTTCAATATAAATAATTTTAAACAGCAAAGTAACAATTCATCGAATTCTATAGAATTTCGAACATTTAATTTTCCATTAATTACACTGGAACCAGAAGGAAGAATATAAAAGTGTTAATATCCTTAATTAATTTATGAAATAATATGTGCCTGACTAATTGTGAAACTTGTAAAATGATTACAAAATTAAAGTAGAACAATTACTTCCCCCACTTCAATACTTAACATCATAGTTTAAAAATGGATTATTTGCAAATTAATAATACTAATAATTAGAAATAATTTAACAATTTGTATATTCGATAAAATTGATTATACTAAAAATGGTTCTGAACATTTTCGTTAATTTTAACAGTAAACCTACCTAAAATTAAAATTAAAATTAAAATTAAAATTGACTACTGCACATTGACTTACATAAATGGCAAGATTTAATTTATTCGGGTTTCTTGTGATTTTGATTACAACATATCATTGATTAACCCTTCACACTCCAAGCAAGATTAATTTTAAAATTCAAATATTTTTTTACCTGGTACAGTTCCATTGTACATGGTTTACTTCCTTCCGCGCATATAAAGTTATCAAAGTTTATTACAGTAAAATATAAACTTTTAAATCAAATAAACAAAGTTGTTTTGAATATTAGTATGGCAATTCAGAGTGTATTAAGTGTCGCCTCAGAGGCGACATTTAAGTGTTTTTTGAATCGATGGTAATTATGATATGAAGGTAATTTTGTAACATTAATAATTCACGAACAAAAATCTGAGAAGAGTCATTTGCTTCGCTACGGTAGGTTTGGTGTTTCAAATTAAATATTCCCCATTTTAATGAGTATTCTTCTACCACATTGTGGGCTTATTGGCACAGCCATTACCCCGTTGGTGAAGAACGTCTTAAAGCTTCCGTTTCGAGCTCAAAAGGTTTAAAACTTTTCCGGCACACTAATACATACTCAATGTCCGGTTTCCGGGAAACTACGGGCATGTCTGGCTTCCAGACACATTTACCGCAGATGGAGCGTAGAAAACGGAGTGGTTAATGTACCATGGCTATGCGTGTTCACGGTTTACAAAAATCGAAACAGCTCAGCCAAATGTACGCTATATTCCAAGAACGAAAAACGGAAAAATACAACCTACCACATAAAAAATTTTAAACGCGTTTTTCTCAATATCATATTTCTGAATCTTGTGTACACGATGCAGAACGATCTATTGGACCAATTGAGCTCCTAAGGCGATTTTTCGTTCGGTAATGATAAAATGTTGTCGATGAACTAAAAAAATTCCTAAATAGTTGCATTTTTTCCTTTCAATTTACATTATAAAGTCGAAATTTTTAGCGAAAAATCGTAACTTTTTCAATAAAGCTCAACATTTTTACATTTTTGTACTTTTTGTTGGAATTTTTTTAGTTCATCGACGAGATAATTTTATAAGGACTAAAAAAAACTTTTGTTTTCCTGTTTCAGATGAAAATTGGAGGCTCTAGGATGTACACAAACTGACGATGCGCGTGGCGCGGAGCTGTGAAGATTTATAAATATTGCGAAAAAAAATACATTAATCATTAAAATAGAAAATTTTTTATATTGTTTAAATATAGAACATAATATCATGAAAGTTTGAGAATGATTCGCTTTGTAGTTATTGAGAAAAAAATTCCTAAAGATCACTATCTTTTAGGCGCTCTAAAGTGCATTCCCCTCTTAATACTTTATCGACCAGCGATTATTTCAGAATTTTTGTAAGGACTGTGATCCATGACTGAAAACTTTTTAATGGGTCTTTCAACGCCGACAGCAATTTTTATTGCGGATCAACAATGCATCCCCAATAATATTGTCTAATAATATTGTTACAAATTGCAATGTAAAAATAGAATTTTAAACTTCATTTTGATACAGCGCGAATATTGAAAAGCCTACTAATAGGCTTCCGGTCGATAAAGTGTTAAGGTACTCGTTCAACAAGGACAACGTTGAAGTTACAAAGTACAGCGTAATTCAATATGAATATGAAATATTTATTGATCAAATGAATATTTATCTTCCGAAGCATCTGTAAACAATTTAACATGAAGAAATGTTCGTAGATTTCTAAGCTAACCACCATTTTAAATGTATTCATATTACTTTCATAAAGTAATGTAAAATAGAATAGTGACTTTCGATACTTTATAAATCTATAATGACAGTGGTAATGGTAATGGTATCTTGCAATTTTTATGTTTATATATTAATATTTATTTTTCAATTGGTACCAAACGAAATTCACTTGTCCTCGTTACAGATATAATTTCGAGATTCCTTCGGAACCCGCTGCGTTTTGTCGCCGGTGTATCCGATTACAGGCGAAACAGAGGCAGCAAGGGACACCAGAAAATTAGTCGCGTCCTCATCCGTCATTTTAAACAAGACGTCAGGGTGGCGCCATTAATTTTGTCACTCGACGTCGCTGGCCCAGGCCGCACGAATTACAAGACTCGTTTACGAGACGATATCTCACGGTTTGATGAACGATTTCCGAGAATACAAAAACCCTTTCATTCTCCCACTGGATGCTCACGTTGCCTCACACCCGTGGTGGAAGGATCGCCAGAAATAGCCGATCCGAAGGAATCGCCTTCGTGGCTCTCATGGAAATCAGGCTGGAGAGATTGCTAACGGGGAAGAAAACAATCAGGTCTTGTATCAATCAGTTTATTGTGCCCGTATCGCCCGCGGTTTGTACATTATATCGGTCGACATTTTTCTTCATATGTACAGGAATCTTTCTGACTTGGCGTACCGCAGCACCTATTCTTTAAAACTAACGCTTTCGTCTACAGTTTCGACCATGATCGGGCGAACGATAGAGATTTCTCGCTTTAACACACTTTCAGAGGCGAGCATCGCTTTTAAATCGTCGGTACTCCTCTTGCCAGACGTCAAATACGTTAATTTTCGAAAATACAATACAGATATACGATAATCATTAGACTGTGGATTTTATTAGATACACAACGATAAAATCGTTTGACGAATTTGAAATGACCGAGTTGCTTTTAATTTAATAAAATTATTGTGGAAATAAATAAATGTTTTGTGTTACTACTGTATCTTGCAATTAACCCTTTGCACTCGAATAGCGCCTCTAAGGCGACACTAAAACTTGCCATACTATTATTCAAACAATTTTTACGTCGCTAGGTTTGCAGTTGAGAAATCAATAAGAGTGTTAATGTTTTATGTAGGAGTTGTAGTAATTAATTTTATATGAACAAAAGGAAATTGACTATCTATAATGGAACTATTATAGAGAGAAATATTATTTCGATTTTGGAGTAGAACTGCTTCGAGTGCAAAGGGTTAATGCAGACAATTTTTATTTTATTAAAATTTAAACATTTAAAAAATTAAAAATTTTTAATTTCTTTAAATCTTCAATTTATACTATGTTTTTCAATAAAGAAGAAAGATGAATCGCAGTATTTGAAGGCATGGCTCGATACAGTTGTTAATGTCTTACAGAATAAATCACAAATTGTACTTCCAACAGAAGAGGAGACAAGAATAATAAATATCATAAAAAAATGTTAATAACGTTATAATTAACATTTTGATCGTCTTGCAAGTAAAGACATCAAATCACGCAAACTCGGAGCAATTTATTTAATAATAGAAGAACATAAAGGACAAGATTCGTTATAGTAACTATTTTTCTATCGTTATAAACAAGATGGATTTATTTTATAAATAAAATTTAGAAATTGAGTCTTAAGATTTAGAAGAGAAAACCGTGTTTTACGATCGACGCGGCAGTCAAAGTGTTGATTTCAGGCTCGCAGCGTGCAATAATTTAATTGTACAAGCGTAACGCTCTACTCTTCGAACGATTATGGTCGAACCTGTACATCTACTCATAAATATATACAAAAATACAAAAAAGATTATTGGCACACTCGAAATGCCGATTTGGCAAGCGCATGACATCGTTCAAAGTCGTCGGACTCGTTCCCCTGCCCGATCCCACAGCTTCCTGAGTACGAAATTGGCAGTTCGTCATACAATGGATACAATTTGGCAGTTTACGTCGTTCTAATCGGCGATCTATATGCAATGACATGGGTAAAATTATATTGAATCGGAGTTTTTTTTTTTTCGAGGCAGAACGCTTAGATAAGGTTAGATAAGATACAAGATACTTGTGTTAGCTTTCGGAACCAAACTGTATACTGTGCGATACCACAAAAGGGTCGAGATATCACCGAATGAAAATAAATTTGAAATATCAATCACGTAAAGATCCCTTTGGGGAAGCTTTGGCTCGGTCTACTTATCGACAAGTCGTTCTCACGAACTCGAATCGAACAACTAATAGAACCGTCGAAGAGTTCGTTGTAATTTCGCATGAGTAAATAGTTTTTGCGCGACCGTGAAGACGAATAAATTAAGAAGATACATAAACGATTAAACATTATAGAAACCGATACTGGTCGGTTCGAACGCACACAACTGGTTTCCGTTCATCCCAGAACTAAGCCCACGAAGATTTAGCTCATTTTGAAATGTTTCTCAATGTTGCGCGATCATTGTGTCGAGGAACATCGATTTCTAAAAATTTCTACAAATTTCTAAACATCCGATCTATTCGTGTAATCGATCTGTTCAGCTGTCTCAGCTTGAACGAAAATAAATATTTATACATGAAAAGTAACGGACTGGCTATCGGCAAACCGTTCGAGTTGATTTCCTCGACAACATTCTTCCAGACTTATCTTTAACCTCTTAGGCACTGTGTGCCATTATAGTGGCTTTCGCGGATGCCATCTTCTTGTACGACGCGCCACTATAGTGTATTATTAATTATTAAAGTAAATTGTTAAAGTCATCATATCTTTAAGAAAAATTATAATCTATTATAATTTTAATTTTAATATACAGAAAAACAGCCCCGCGCAAAATTCAGCCGTGCCTAAGAGGTTAAACGAGCAACTCTTTGCAAGAATCGCCATAGTAAACGCAAGGATGCAAAGCGAGATCAGGATATTCGGCATTTCTAGAAATGCAAAGCACTCGTCGCACTTCTTCGATCGAACACGCATCGCATAATGAACATTCGATTCAGTCTTAACACTTAAAGAGGAGACAAAGATATACATGTCAGTTACTACAGTTACTCTTTGCCGTCAGCTAATAGAAAATTACACGCGATTATACAACCGTTTCTACTCTATATCAACAAGTTCTTATTGCAAATTTTGGGATACTTTCGGACGAGACACCGAGTATTCTAGACGTACTCCCGCATTCTCAACATTTACTATACTACACTGAAAACGAAATGTGTCGGCGGGTCACAGAAATCGTTTGCAGTGTCTCGTCTCAAGAACTGTTTAAAAGGAAAATATTTATTGCAACATTTCTCGCTTTTCCAAGCAAGGCTCCTCCATTTTCCCTGATTCCTCTACTCTGGCTATAATACTCGGATTATTTCCCTTACATTCCTTTGTGAACACTGTCGTTTGGCTGACCCAGTGTGGAATTAATAAAAATTTCATTAAAAATCCACGATACAATGTCTGCACGAAGGCGTTCACTTTAGGATCATATTAATTGTGATTATCACGATAAATGGCGTGACCTGCTATAGCATAATCTGTCACGAATTGGCAAGTAATCTTTGCGAATAAACATCGCAGTCCCACATTTGATCAGTCAACTTATAGCGTGCTTTACACCAGTGCTGTCTTTTATTGGACCCCATTTTACGAATTAATTTTGCTTACTCGTCCGATGTCAAAAGGTGGCATATATCAGATTCAAATTTTATTCTTTTCATAAATAGGTTCTCTGTGTGGTTTTTCATTTTTAAACTTTTACAAAGACGTAACGAAAGACAAGTAATACCGAGTTATCGAACATTTAACTTCATTCAACGTTAATGTCATCGTCGTTCGTGATTTACTAGAAAAAGAATGTAGTCTTATTTGGAATATAGAATTTACTTTAATGGAAATTAATAGCATGCATTTCGTAAATTCCGTTCCAGATCTTCATCTTAATAGCAAATTCTGTAACATGATGAATGAAGACTGTTAAATACCAGCGTGACTAACCGCAGCTCTGGCCCATTGGGATTAATCATTAACAGGCCCAAAATCACCTTTAATCTCTATATTGTACCCAAAATACTCTCCACACTTGTCTCTCTGCCTTTTCACTTTGTAGGAAGACTGGATGACGATCAGGTTCAAGATGGCGTCGTCGCTTGAGAAACGTCTGTTCTGTTGGGTTGTTCGGAAAGTAATTTCGTTTTTTCCCGACAGAGGATTTAATTGTATTTTTTTGCACCCAACTTCACACTTAAGCCGCATAATTATTATATGTTTTGAGAACTGATATAGCAAGGCTTGTGTGTGAAAAAGTCCAATTGATTCTACGCAGTAGTTTTTGGTTGGTGCCCTTTTAAATATGGAGACCAATAAGCAGCATTTTCGTCACATTTTACTTTTTTACTATAGAAAAGGTAAAAATGCTGTTCAAGCCAGAAAGAAATTAACCGATGTGTATGGAGAAGATATGTTGACAGTACGCCAGTGCCAGAACTGGTTTGCAAAATTTCGATCCGGCAATTTTGATGTCGAAGATGCACCACGTTTTGGAAGGCCTGTTGAAGCTGATAGAGACACGATAAAGGCATTGGTTGATACAAACCGGCGAATAACAACACGTGAGATCGGTGAGAGGTTAAATTTATCAAATTCAACTGTTTATGACCACTTGAAAGGCCTGGGTTTAAGCTCGACGCTCGATATATGGGTTCCCCATGTTCTCACGGAGAGAAATTTGTGTCGTCGCGTTGACGTCTGTGATTCGCTTCTCAATCGTCACGAAAATGATCCATTTTTGAAGCGCATCATTACTGGGGACGAAAAATGGGTTGTATATAACAATGTCAAACGCAAGAGATCATGGAGCAAAAAAGATGAACCGGCTCAAAGCATTTCCAAAGCCAACATCCATCAAAAAATGGTGATGCTGTCTGTTTGCTGGGATTTTAAAGGAATCGTTTTTCTTTTTAGCTTTAACCAGATAACACAACAATTAATTCGGAAGTCTACTGTCATCAGCTGGACAAACTGAATGATGCACTTCAACAGAAAAGGTGTAATGTTCCACAAAGATATTGCGAGACCTCATACAAGTTTGGTCACTCGTCAAAAGCTTTTACAGCTTGAATGGGATACAATGCCACACCCACCATATTCTCCAGATCTGGCACCTTCGGATTATTATTTGTTCTGGTCACTGCAAAATTTTTTAGATGGTAAAACCTTCACTTCAATTAGCGTGGAATCATGCTACTACCAGAAAGACGGCAAAAGGTATTGGACCAGAATGGCCAATATATAATTTAATAAAATATTTGTTCATTATACGAAAATTGTCTTTCATTTTCACAAAAAAAAAAAGAAATTACTTTCTGAACAACCCAATAGAAAGGCTCGGTAAAATTGATACAATGTTTCCATTTCATTCTACGTCGTTGTGCAAGAACAAGATCCAGAGGTCTAAGAACAAACCACTAACTTTATAACCAACAGACAAAAACCGTTCAACGCTGAAGATTATACTAACTCGTCTATGGATAAAGTGTTGAATAAAAAATTTATCAAGTCTTGGAGATTCTTCCTAAATTAATAAAAAGTCAATTCTTTTTTGTTACTACGAGAGGTCCAACAAACTAAAATCCCTGAAATAAACACTAGCATTAATGTCACTAGCGAAGAGCACACAACTACTTCAATATCGATGTTATTTTCTTTCATCTCTATTACACCCAAGTGTCTCGCACATCAGAGCGAAACGATTCTCAAGGAAATTGAACAATTCGTGTTCTCAATGGAGGAAAAAGAAGAATGTCGAGTACAATGCGGAGGGAAGAATGGACGACGAGGAGAAGAATGGAAAAGCCTGAAGGTAGTTGGGCTTACACAATTTGTTTTGGTCCTCTTACTGACTAATCGCGATTGATCACGCTGATAGCTAACCGAAACGATCAATTGACTCGTCTACAGTTGAACGGTTAAATCATAGCTAACTCTAGATATTAAACACATTTGTGGTTACTGTTTTCGTAGAAACAGACTTATAGCTAGGGAGATGATAACAAGTGCAAAAGATCGTTGGCAGTCAACAGCATTTCGATTTCGTGGACGACAGAGGTCGAATAAAGCTTTCGGACAATGCTGGTGCAAAGAAAGATTTCCTCCGAACAAAGCGACGATTCTACTGACCGGAGATGCTTGCTTGCTTCATTTAAGTACTAAAATTCTGTACAGGTGCTTTCGGTATATCTCCTTTCGTTACGAGCGAAAGTGAAAGGGAAACTCTCTGCATGGAAGTTTCGTGTTTCGAGAGCTTATCTATTTAGACGTATCTGGTCAACTGGGTGTGGAAATCTTGCAGGCAGACGATCAATTGACTAAACGTCGGCCTCTCGTCCGCTGACATCGCCCAGCAATATGCCATGACAGCGAACAGTTCGTCCGGACAGTTGATTGGCTGTGCTAATCTGTAGCC
This sequence comes from Agapostemon virescens, assembly GCA_028453745.1. Lineage (NCBI taxonomy): Eukaryota > Metazoa > Arthropoda > Insecta > Hymenoptera > Halictidae > Agapostemon > Agapostemon virescens. Next base: position 459 of record JAQQRL010000453.1, on the reverse strand, counting down.
GTCCCTGAGATACGAGGCCATTTCGAATGCGTCTACTTCCACGTATGGTTGCTGTGCCAGTGTCGTCAGCTCCCACAATAACACCCCGAATGCCCACTAAAATAATAACAAATAGCACAGTTTTTACGACAATGTTACACGTCTTCCCAGAGCCGTCCTGAAATTCGGTGAAAACCACCTAAATCAATTATAAGTAATTGACGACTGAACCGTCGGAAAATTTCCGACATTGCTAACCATTCGCCACTCTAAAACACCATTAAGCAACTAAAGTACTATAGTTTACATATAATTTATTCTCACTTTACCAAATATCTTTGTCTTCATTAACATACTGAACGTACAAGTGTGATACCAGTAAAATTTCCATTTTAGATGGAAGAGTATGGGAAGATGAGGGATCAAGGACACCATAAGCGATCACCAGATTGAAAGGATTTTATACACTTATGAGGAAAG
>JAQQRL010000450.1:0-11471 GCA_028453745.1 Agapostemon virescens | reverse complement strand
CTATTAGCAGTTACAAAGCCACCGCCTTTAATAATATATCTAGGTAGACCTGTCTTAGAATAAGAAATACCAATAACTCTTAATACATGATTTTCATCTCTTGGAACAAGTTTATATTCTTTTGTTCTAGTTAAGTTATTAAATCTATTAGAACTATGCTTAAACATTACCTTAAGATTATAAATATATCTAGGCATAGTTTTTCTTAATTCTCGATCAAAGGCTTTACGATATGCAGCCTTATAAGATGCTGAGTATCTTGGATTCAATTTAACTGAATAAGTCTTAAGTTGCTTAGCCATTGCATATCCAGCTTTAGTCCCTAGATTGCGTTGACGGCGTTCTTCAGATTTAACAGCTTTTTGGTAAGCATAGCTATAAACAACATTCTTATCATTAGCAAATTTTTTAGCTAATTTACGACTTTCTTTAGTGCTAGCTCTTGCAAATTGAATTCCCGCTTGATAACCACGATAACCATTCAAGTATGATTGATCATCTTTAGCGGTAACATGTTTGCCGAACTGAGCAGCTTTCATTCCAGCTAAGCCATCCATTCCCGCTTGATAACCATGATCATAATAATTGGAAGCATTCACTGCCTTTAACTTTCTATGCAAAGCAGTGTAGAAACCAACTTTAGTATCATCATAAGCAGTTTGATAAACTTGTTGCTGCTCAGGATCACTGAAGGTCGTCATAACCGTATCATTCAAGAAATCAATTGGTGCTGTAATGTCATTATTGTTTGCTTGTGATGATTGTGGTGCTGGCACATCATTTTGCCCTTGCTTATAAGCACTATCATAGGCCAGTTGATAAACTGGATGATTAGTATAATCACTATCAGTATTAGGATGATTACTACCACCATTTAGTCCAGCTTCATATCCATTATAAATACCTTGATAGACATCTAAGTAAATACCACGAGCTGCAGCATTAATGCTTGCTGGAACTTGAATCTTGCTAGTATCAACTCTACCATTTTGGCCTTGATTCTTGTTTCCCTTAGCATCATTTAAAGCATTCGTCATCGCAGTCACGGCAGCATTAAATCCATTCTCATTGCCACTTGGAGCAACCTTTTGTCCAGCAACCGCTGCCTTAATACCATTAAGTAGCTTATTAGCTAAACTCTTGCCCGCAGCAAAGGCCACTGGATCAGTAGCTGTGGTTGAGGCATTAGGTGCCATCACAGCATCATAACCAGCTTTAGCTGAGGCATTCGTTTCAGCATACAATTGATGTTCTGCGGCTTGCTTGACTGCATCATAAGGATTATCGGTATTAGCAGTAGGATCATTTAGGAAACTTTGTTGTCCTTTGGTCATTGCGGTTTGATATGCCGATAATGCGTTGTTATAAGCTGTTTGATAATCAGGAGTTTGGTTTGTTACATTGCTTTGCGTCCTAGTTTTAGCATCATGAAAGGCTTGAGCAGCTGCTTGATATGCTTGTTCAGCATTACCAAACAACTTAGTATCATCACCAACTTGTGGATTAGTTGATTCTTGGGCTTTAATATAGCCTTTAGCATCAGCTTGTCCTTGCTGATAAGCTTTATTTTCACCATTATCATGATAATCATTAGCGCCGGTTGGTTGATTAAAACCAGCATCATAAGCCTTTTGGTTATTATAACCTTGGTTATACAAAGCATCCTTACCTGATGGTACTAATGGCTTATCACCAGTTTGCTTATCATTAACGTATTGTTGAGCACCCTTTTGGGCATCACTTTGCGCAGCCTGATATGCAGATTTATAAGCCTGTGAATTTTGCTTAATATCATCAGGCACTGGTTTACCAGTTTTAGCTCCGGCTTGAGCTCCCCAATAAGCATTGTAGGCATCATCATTATTAGTTGGTGCATCTGGATCACCACGAACTGCTGCTTGATAACCTTGGTTTTTACCATCAGCAGCTGCTTTCCCAGCATTGGAAGCACCACTTTGATCATCTGGATTAGGATTGTTATAAGCATCTTTCGCAGCTTTAACTCCAGCATTATAATTCCTTGCTGCAGGTGAATTGCCACTCATTGGTTTATCATCACCAGCAATGAAATCATCAGCACCTTTTTGTTGCGAACCTTGGTCAAATGAATTGGTATAAATCGGATTATTCATTTGATTATCATCATAATTAACATTATTCCCGTTATTACCAGCTTGATAACCCTGAATTGATGAATCATAAGCATCATTATATGCTTGCGCATTAATATCATGATCAGTGGCAGTGGGTGCAGGTGTTTTAACTATTTTATGTTGCTGTTGATCAACAATTCCTTGATGAGCACCAATTTCTTGAGAACGAGCAATTTGATATAGTGGTGATTTATCATTGGGATTATCATTTTCGTTATGATTATTACCATCAATCAATCCTTTAATTGTATCTTGATATCCAGGCAATTGATTGGTTGCTTTAGCAATCGTATTAACACCATTTCTGTAATAATCATTAATAGCTTGTTGATAACCTTTTGATAAATCATTAACACCATGATTGTTAGTATCCTTAGCTAAGTTGTAACCAGCTAATTCATTTGGATTGGTTGGCGTAGTGCTATCACCCTTAAGTCCTTCTTGAAAACCATGTTGAGTTGTTTGGTAAGCAGCTTTGTAAACACCTTGTTCAGCAGGAGTCCCAGTTGGATTAGAATGTTGCCCAGCTATAAAGGCATTTTGCCCACTTTGATTACTTTGAGCAAATTTAGCAATCACTTCATTATAAGCATCAACATAAGCCCCCGTCTGAGCAGCACTTGGATTATAAATTAAATCACCATGATTCTGTTTAGCATTAGTAACCGCTGCAGCAATGCCATCATAGGCAGCTTTGGCAGCCTGTGAGTAATCATTTGGATATTGACCTTTTTGAGGATTTTCACTATTGATAGCGTCATTGTAACCAGCATAAGCAGCTTTTCCAGCAGCAAGCCCACGGTTATAATCAGCGGTTTGATTAATATCTTGCTTATGATTCAAATAGTACTCATAGCCAGCTTTAGCATTTTGGTATCCCGTTACATAATCGCCAGTAGCTTGAGATGCAGCTTTTCCAGCTAGAAAATCACTAGCACCTTGTTGAGTGTTATGAACTAAGTTATATGCTGATTGATAAACTGGATTATTAAGTTCGGATGCAGTAGTTTGTTGTCCACTACCTACCTTGTAACCATCAAAAGCCCCTTTATAAACATCTAAGTAAGCCTGACGAGCAGAGCCCGAAATATTGTCAGGAATTTTTGCAACATTTAAGTTATCTGTATTATTAGAAGAATCACTAGCATCACTAATGGCTTGCTTGATTGCTGCTTTAGCAGTATTGAAACCATCTTTATTTTGATCAACAGATGCTTGAGCAGCATGGTTAGTATACTCATTAATACCATTCTTCAAATTTGTAGCTAATGTTTTACCAGCTTGATAAGAAGCAGAACTTGGATTAGCAGCATGAACTTGGTCTGGATTCATAATTGCATTATAACCATTCATTGCATCAGCTTTTGCTTGATTGTACAAAGTATTTTCAGGTTTTTGATCATCTTTAGTATAAGTACTATTATCCGGTTGATTTGGATTGCTTATTACAGATTGTTCACCCTCATCTGATGCTTTTCTATCTAAGCTCCAAGCTTGATTATAAGCAGTTTGATAAGTAGTGGATTTAGTGGTGTCTTTAGTCGGTGTTGTTTGGCCTTTTTGAACATCTACAAAGGCTTGCGCAGCACCATTATAAGCTGCCTGAGCATTTGTAGAAGGATCCGTAGCATCATCATTTACTTGTGGATTATCTTCATGTTGTGCTTTAGTATAACCACTTGCATCAGCTTGACCATTTGTATACGCTGTTTTTTCACCCGTAGTTACATAATGTGGTTCAGGGGTAACATTATTAAATCCATCAGTATAAGCTTTTTGATTATTGTAACCTTGAATATATGCTTGCTTAGTTTCTGTATTATCAGAATTAGTAGGTTCTCGGCCACTAGGATCATCAATGTAAGCTTGAGCACCTTGTTTAGCTTGTGAACTTGCAATAGTTTCAGCTTGTTTTTCTGCTGAAATATAAGCTGGAGAATCTTTATTTATATCACTTTGCTTATTTGATGGCATGCTACCTTCATTCGAACCTTTAGCATAACCATCTTTAGTTCCCCAATAAGCATTGTATTCATCAGCATTATCAGTACTATATTCAGGTGAATGAGAATTATGATTTTGTGCTTCATCAATTCCCTTATTTTTACTTATCGCCGCTGTTCTACCTTCAATAGCAGCAGCACTTTGATCATTAGGATTAGGGTCACTGTTATAAGCATCACTAGCAGCTTTGACACCAGCAGCATAGTTACTTGTATATGGATTAGCGCTATGAACATTCGTTTCATTTGGGGTATTATTTGAAACTTTTCCAGCTACAAAGTCATCAGCACCTTTTTGCTGTGCCCCTTGATTGAATGAATTGGTATAAATTGGATTATCTTTTTGGTTATCATCATAATTATCATTAGTTTGATTCCCGGCATTATAACCTTTTTTAGCCGCTTGATATGCATTTTGATATGCTGAATCATTAATACCTGCAGGCGTGCTTGCATGAGCATTACTGTTACTGTTCTTCGAGTCATTAATACCATTTTGAGCACCTATACTCTCAGCTTGAGCAATTTCATAAAGTGGCTTGTTAGTTGCATTACCTTTATTGGCATCACTACCTTGATCAATCAACCCTTGTAAAGCATCCTTATAGCCATTCTCCAAATTATTAATAGTTTGTTGACTATCATTTTTAGGTGAATCAACTACATTCCTAGTTCCATCAACATAATATGCATGAACAGCATCTTTATAGCCATGAGCCAAGTCTTTAGATGCATTATATCCAGCTTGCACATTCGGACTCATATCATCTGACTTAGGAGCATCCAAGCCAGCTTGATAGCCTGTTTGATAATCATTGTAGACTTGTTGATAAACATTTTCATTAGCTTTAGTATCTGGAGTTAAAGTTGTTTTGTTTTGATTATTGAAATCACTAATGGCTTGAGCACTAGCGGCTTGAGCACCCGCTAAGGCATTATTATAGGCGGCTTTATAAATTAAACTATCTGAAGTATCAGAACTATTCAGTTGAGGAAGCTTTTGTGCTTCATCATTATCATTACTCTTAACTGCTTGAATAGCTGCAGCGGCACCCTTATAAGCATCTTCTTTTTCATCTGATAAACCACTACTATCACTAGTCTTAGGATTATTCTGGGCTTCAACTTGATTATAACCAGTAGCATAGTTATCACTGGCATCAATACCAGCTTGAACTCCAGCATTATATTCATGCGAACCATTTTGTACAGTTAATTTATTCAAAATTGCTTTTTGATAACCATCATTAGCTTCTTGATAACCTGATTTATAGCTACCACCACGAGTGTTTGATTCAACCTTATTAGCTAAGAAATCATTAGCCCCAGCATGTTTTTGTCCTAATGAGTTTCCGGAATCATAGGATGCTTTATATGAAGAATCACTAGCATATGCTGTTGACTTATTAGAAGTAGTATTTTCAGCCGTAGCACCATCGTTATACCCATTAATAACTGCATTATAGGCATCAGCATAAACCAATGGAGCATTCGAAGTATTGGATCCATCGGTTCCATTATGTTGATTGATATAAGTTTCTGCTGCAGTTTTACCTTCAGCTTGTGATTTTACAACTTGATAGGTTGCCAAATCTTTATTGCTAAAGTTGGTATTATTTTCAGGATTATTAGCTGTATCTAGTAATGCTTGCATCGTGGCTTGATAGCCATTAGCACTACCTACTTTATTAGGATCTTTACTATTTTTATAGTAATAATCATTCATCGCATCAGCATAACCAGCTTTCATGTCGCTAGCATCACTAACTCCCTGAGTTTCATTCAAATTATTTGGATCACTAGCAACTTGGCTATTTAAGCCTTCAGCAAAACCTTTTTGTAGATCGTTATATGCTTGATCATAAACTGCTTGATTAGCATTTAAAACGCTAGCACGATTTAATTTGTTATTACCATTTTGACCTGTAATATAATTATTTTGTGCAGTTGTATTAGCAGCTTGTGCATCCAAAACTGCTTGGTTATATGCCAAGTTATATTGGTTAATCCCAGCAGCAGAAATGGTGCCATTTGGTGATGGAATTGATGTGCTGTTACCGTAATATTGTTTAACTGCTTTAATTGCATCAGCAACCCCGTTGTAAATACTAGAATTAGAAGTACTATTGGTTGGATTACTTGTATTTTCAGCATCAGCATACTCTGTTTTTTCACTTTGACCTTCTGTTAGTCCTTGACCATAAGCCGTAGTTAAGTCAGGAGTTGAAGTATCAGAGCCTTCAACACCAGCGTGATAACCATTTTTAGTTTCAGCATAACCATTATTATAGTCAGTATCTGATGAAGTAAAACTATTACCGGCTAAAAAGCTATTAATACCATTTTGAGTTCTACCTAAACGATGACCTTGTTCATAGCCATTGTCATAATTAGAATATTTATTATCATCAGTGTTGGCAGTTTTACGAGCATCATTATTTGCCAGACCGTCAGAATATCCATCAACAACACTATTGTAAGCAGTCTTATAAGCATTAGGATTGTTTGCCAATGCATTAGCATCGGTAACATGAATTTCATTAGCATTAATAATATTTGGTGCTTGATGCAATTGATTCAAACCATCTTTAATCCCTAATTGTTGTGAATCTGCAAAGGCATAAATTGCTGATTTAGTATTGTTATTTTTACCAGCTAAACCATCTTTTAATCCACTTAAGGCTTGATTGTAAGCAGTATTATTAATTGTATCATTCGAATCACTATAAGTAGCATCGGTATTATTGTTCTTATTAAAGTTACTTAAAGCTTCATGATATCCAGCTTGAACTTTCAATGCTGCTTGATTCCCAGCATACTTATTAAGTGAACTATCAGCTTGTTGTTCGGTAATGTTGCTTAATCCTTCTTGGTATCCTTGTTGATAATCAGAATAAGAAGTTTGATAAATAGATTGTTCAGCTATATCTGGTGCATTTAAAACGTTTAACTTATCACCACTATTAAAGTCACTTTTAGCTTTATTCATAGCTTTATTAGCAACATCAATTTCGCTATTATAAGCATATTTATAAGCAGGACTGAAGTTTTGTTCATCATCTTTATTGCTTGGAATTGTTCCATCATTTGTGGAAATATAATTATTGAAGTCTTTAACTGCATCAGCTACTCCATTGTAAGCATCTTGATAAGGGGTAGAACTACTTGAACTACTTTGTGGATTTGAAGATCCTCTTGCATTGTTAATTCCACTATCAACATTTCCTGATTGTTGATTACCCTGAATAGCTGAATCTTGAAGCTCTTTTGTGCCTTCTACATATTCTGATAAAGTTTTAAAATTAGCATTTTCTAATCCAAAGTTATAACCAGCTTTAGCATCATCATAGCCTTTTTGATATTTATCACTATGACCACTATTTATAACGTTATAAATATGTGTTGAACTATCATTGCCAAAGAAGTTAGCAGCCCCAGCATAAGCATTACCTGTATCATTTCCTTGTTGGTATGCTAAGTCATAAGCATTATTGTTTGTATATGATTTCTTCTGTGTTGGAGCACCGCCATCAAAACCGTCCCTATATCCATCTACAAATGCATTATATGCATCAGTATAAGCATTAGGATTAGTTGCATTGGCATCATTTCCAACCGGAATCGTAGTAATACTACTGTCATTCGAAGTAGTGCTATCAACACCATTAATTTTACTTAAAGCAGCTTGCTTACCTTGGGCTTGAGATCTAGCAGCATCATAGAATGGAGTCATTTTACCACTTGGTCTATTATCAGATGTTAATCCAGCTTTAGTTGCATTATAGACTGATGAAGCATGGCCACTATATGATGCATCCCCATTAATTGCTTGTTGATAAGCATTTCTAGCATCTACAGACACAGCTTTTATCCCAGTATTTTCATTACTATCAGTAGTTGTTGTAATACTAGAATTATTTAATGCTTCTTCAAATCCCTTTTGTGCAGCATCATATGCAGCATTATAAACTGATTGATTAGCATTAGTTAAATTGGTTTTCTTATCAACACCATTAACAAAATCACTAGCACCATCATATTGTGTAGCATCTAATAAAGCTTGATTGTAAGCTAATACATAGTTAGCTTTACCAGTACTAATAGGGTTAACGTTACCACCTTTAGCAGCAATCAATGCCTTAATAGCATCCCAAACACCATCTGTAGCATTATTCTTATTACTATCACTACTATTGCTTTCATTTTCTGATTGAGTATAAGAACCATTATCTGCACTAGCAAAGTTGACACCACGTTGATATTCAACTGAGCTAGCATCTTTATTTGATACATTCTTGTTAGTAGCACCAATAGCGCTTTGATAGCCAGCATTAGCGTTAGTGTAACCATTAATGTAACTTTCATTCGTTTTGGCATTAGCTTTACCTGCTAAGTAATCAGTAGCACCTTGAGCTTGTTGATCTAAAATTCTACCTTCATCGTAGGCTTTATCAATTTCTTGATTAGATGAAGTATCACTACCATCAAAATTGTTATATCCAGTTACTACTGCATTATAAGTAGCTACATACAAATCAGGATCTGTTGAGCTTGTGGAACCACTATCACTATTAGAAATGTTAGTAATAATATTGGCATTTGAACCAGTAGGATTTTGTTTTAAGACTTTTTCAGCTGCTAATCTACCACTTATTTGTGATTTTATAGCATCATAAAATGGTGATGATTTATCGGGTCTTGCTGTAGATTTACCGTTAGCATCATTCAATCCCTTAATAGTTGCTTGATAAACATCATTATTATCGCTAAAAGTACTTTTTATAGAATTTGGATAATCTGTAATTGCTTGATTGTAAGCTTCAAAAGCATTATTTTGTGTAACTGCATTCATTCCAGCAGTGAAATTATTATCACTATTATCATTGGATGAATTACCATTAAGCGCACTGATGAATCCTTGTTTAGTTTCATCATAAGCATTTTTATAAACAGCTTTTTCAGCAATAGTTCCCGTATTAGTAGTATCACCTAAAGTTCCGTTTAAGAATGCTTGTTGCCCATTAGTATTAGCTTTTGTAGCATTAGTAATTGCTGCATTATAAGCTCTAACATATGCAACATTGTGAGTTGAATCATTTGAATTATCGAAAGAAAGTAAGGATACGGGTTGCCCCTTCCTAGCATTTTGAATAGCTTGGGCTACCCCTTGATATGCTTCATTTTCTACATCCGAATTTGCATCATTAAAACTAGTAGCATTAGTAGGAATTGATTGATTTTCAGCTGTTGCATATCCATTTTGAGCATTTTGTCCAGCAATATATCCTTTATCATATTCATTTGTAATTGAAGTACCTCTATTAGGCTTATTAGTTTGATTAGTTATTCCATCATCATAGCCACTTTGTGCACTTGTATAACCTTTATTATAATTGTCATTTGTAGGTTCAGCGTTAACTTGTCCATTTAAAAATGCTTGGGCACCAGAATCTTGATCTTTGGACACAAAATCTTTTTTGGCTTGATTGTATGCTTTAGCAAATGATCCTAAGTCAGAAATATCTTTATAATTTAAAACTTTATCCATTTCCATTGGCAAATTCAAATTAGAATTTTGATGATAATAATTATATCCATTAGAAGCACTGTTATAAGCATTATTATAATCTTGACTATTATTATAAAGAGAAATATTCTTTTGCTTTAAAAGTTCATTTCCATTCTGAGAATCAATAATAGCATCATTATAACCTTGTAATGATTTAATAGAAACAACGACATTATTAAGTTGAGAAAATGATGAAGAATGATCTGGAATATCGCTATAAACAGCAACAGACCTATCATTATTATTTAAATTAGCAACCATATCGTCACCGTAAGAACCGTATTGTAATCTTACACCAAACGAAATATTATTTGACTTTAATTGATCACTTGTTAAATTAAATATAAAAGGAACAGTACTATCACCATCTACATCAACTGAATTATTATTGAAGTTATTAGTTAGTGAATCATAACTAGGATTTTGCATTGAATTACTATAATTTCCATACTTAGAACTTATATATAATTTGTTTGCATTAGAGTTATAGTTGCTAATTTTAGCATATCCATAAACTGTAACAGATCCATCACTATTGTTAATAGTAGTAAAGGGGCCATTAAAACTAACCGTAGGAATTGAATATATGTTTAAAGTATTAGTCCCAGTATTTAGTTGTCCAGTTTGTGCAGTTGTTCCATTAGCATTATTAGTATAGGTATAATTAGTATTATTACCTCCACTACCATTTAAGTTAAAAGTATTAAACCAATTATTTGCACTACTATCTTTTAAATCAACTAATGAAATGTTATTACCGTTAATATTATTATTAATATATTGTGAACTTGCATTAGAATTTTTTTGTAGCTGAACTCCTCTATAACCAACACTATCTATATTAATAGATCCATTTATTAGATTACGTTGAGAATTATCAGAACTTAAATCCTTAATTATTAAGCTACCTTGTTTATATATATTAATATTTCCATTTGCCAAAAGAAGCCCGTTTGAATAACTATTATGTGAGTTATCTAGTTTAATTTGTAATAATCCACCATTATAAATATTAATATTACCACTGTTATATAATAGTGCATTATTACCATCACTATCACCATTAAATTCAATATTTATAGTTCCGCCATCAGAATTAATATTTCCACCATTAGAAATTCCGCTACCATAACTATAACTTGGATTGTTATTACTATCGTAAACAATATTCAACTTAGACGATTTATTCAAATATAGATTAGTAGAACTATCTTGAAGTGCAATAGCAATATTACCGCTTTGATTTCCAAAGTTATTAGAACCATTAGCACTACCACCGGTTAACAAAGTCATGCTTGAATTTGCTCCTAAAGTAGCATTCCCTCCACTGTAAATTTCAATTAGATTGGAACTACCAATGCTAGACAAATTAGCATCTCCATAATAATTTGCATCCGGATCTAGTGTCATTTGAGATACTTCTAGATTTTGTTGTGCAGTATTTATATATCCATTCTTAGTAAATGGTGAAGTATAATAGCCAACTAGAATTACATTGGTATTACCATCGAAATTTGCGTTTGTACTAGTAGCACTTAATAATTGAACACCTACATAATTAATATTTTTATAATTTATAGTTGAATTGCTTCCCTGAAAAGAAAATGGACCATAATAACCATTTCCATAAATAGTTTTAAAATTACTTATACTTAAACTACTAGGAACAGAGGTAGAAGGATTAAATCTATATTCCATGCCTTTAAAATCAGCTATATGATTTTGTCCATCTAAATTAACATTAAT
>JAQQRL010000449.1:0-11488 GCA_028453745.1 Agapostemon virescens | reverse complement strand
CACATTCAATTATGGTTTAGTATATTCTTATACATTTTAGTATATTCAAGCATATCCTAGTATATTCTGGTATATTCTAGTACATTCTTAGATATTCTAGTACACTTTAGTACACTCAAGTATGGTTTAGTATATTCTTGTACATTTTAGTATATTCGAGCATATCCTAGTACATTCTAGTACATCCTTGCATATTCTAGTACATTTTAGCACATTCAAGTATGGTTTAGTAGATTCATATACATTTTAGTATATTCGAGGATAACCTAGCATATTCTGGTACATTCTTGAATATTTTATTACACTTTAGCACATTCAAGTATGGTTTATTATATTTTTATACATTCTAGTATATTCGAGTTTATCCTAGTATATTCTGGTATATTCTAGTACATCCTTGCATATTCTTGTACACTTTAGCACATTCAAGTATGATTTAGTAGATTCATATACATTTTAGTATATTCGAGCATATCCTAGTATATTCTGGTATATTCTAGTACATCCTTACATATTCTAGTACACTTTAGTACATTCAAGTATGGTCTAGTATGTTTTAATATATTCTATTATAGTTTAATGCACTCTGGCATATTTTACTATGTTCTTATTCATTTTAATATATTCCAGTATATCCTAGTATATTCTGGTATATTCTAGCACACTTTTGTATAGTCTAGTACACTTTTGTATATTCTTTTGTACATTCGAGTATGGTTTAGTATATTCTAGTGTATTCTATAATAGTATGGTTGAATATATGTTCTGGTATATTTTAGTATATTCTTATTCGTTTTAATATATTCGAGTATATCCTACTATATTCTGATATATTGTAGTACATTCAAGTATGGTTTAGTATATTGTAGTGTATTGTATTAGTACAATGCAATACATTCTGGTATGTTTTAATATATTCCTATTCATTTTAATATATTCGAGTATATCCTACTATTATTCTGATATATTATAGTACACTCTAGTATGCTTTAGTATATAATAGTGTACTCTAGTATAGTTGAATATATTTAGGTATGTTTCAGTTTATTCTTATGCATTTTAGTATATGTTGTAATATATTCTGTATGTTCTCGTACATTTTAATATATTCCGGCATATTTTGATATATTATGGTACATTCTAGCGTATTAGAGTATATTCTAGTACTTTCGAAAACTTTTAAAATGGAAGGAGAGCGATGTATTTCGTGTCGTAGAAACGTAGTACGAGTATGGGCGAAATGATCTTTTCGATCGAAACGAGAAAATTGCACGTCAGCGGAATAAACGTATCACCGGCCAGGTGGCGGGGAGTAATAGCGCAAATCGTTGCAAATGTCACATTTTCCATAAAATGTAGAAACGCCAGATGCTCTTGCAACAAAATGGAAATTAATTGGTTACTCAATCTATTAGGATCTGTCGATTGCACGTGTCTACTTCTTTCACTTATGGTAGGAATATATAGTATTAAAAATAATTGAAACAGGTATTCAAGGGTGACGAGTCTTTAGATCCGTTATCTTCGATAGGAGATTTTAATTACAGATATCGACTGCGAGCATTATTAGTAAAATAATTATTTGAACAATTGGCTGTCATTCTATTGCTTGTACCAGTTTTTCTTGCACACTTGGCGCAACGATCGAATATATTAAAACTACTTTCGAAAACAAACGTATTGGTTTCAACTTAGAGAAACCATGAACGCTATAAAACTAGCCAGCACCGAACTAGGCTAGCGTACGGTTCTTTATAACGATAATGAGAAGATTGCACTTTTCAAGATTTCCCACAACGTCAATGTTAATATGTACCTCGATGAAAAATAGTTCACGTGGAAAGTTTTCGTGGAAATATTATCAGAATTTCTACAAGTGCAAGAAACAATTGTTGACAAGTCATTTTGACCAGTCCTTTTTAGCATTATCATTTTAACTGCCTAACCAACAACTTATTTAACCCTCAGCACTCCAATGGCTCCTCTCAGGCGACACTAAAACTTGCCACACTATTATTCAGAACAACTTTTACATCGTTGTAAAATTTTAAACAAAAGTTTTTAGTTTAAACAATAAAGCTACAAGCTCCCATAAGTTTCATAAAAATCGGATTTTCGCATTTGAATATGTTTCCCTTGTCAACTAAATTTAGTGCAACGAATGTATTAACGTACAAATTTATTTTTAAACACGGGCAAGTCATACCACGAATGATGATCTTACAGAACTCCGTTTTTCAACTTACCAAATATAAAAGTAATAAAACATTACGGTATTAAAATCTTTCACAGAGAAGATAATTTTCTATTTGGCGAGGACCTTCGAAGAGTTCTTTGAAAGCCTTGAAAACTGCAGCAGCATTTGCAGATTACCAATGACTTGCAACACTCGTCCGTTCATAAAAGGAATGAAAATGAACTGCGTGCGACCTTCTATGTCACCATCGCAAAATAAAATCTCGCGGCTACGCATTTCATTTTACTAGGAAATTAACGACAATAAAAGTACCGAATTCAACGCAACAACCGGGGACTTCCATTTACCATCTAAATTACAGAAGTGCATTTACAGAGATTTCGATTGATTTTTTATGGCACAACGTATCGATTAAATTGTCATGTTATAAAACAGAAATGAGTAGACTGAAATACACTGGAATAAACCGGACAATACCAGAATATGCTAGAATACTTTTTTAAATAGAAATGGAAAGCCAGATTTACTTTTGCATTTTTAGTATTGCTAAATGACAAAACTTTTCGACGATTACAGGTTCAATGTTAATCCTTGGCACTCGGAGCAAGTTTAATTCCAAAATCGAGACACTCTCTCGATTAAAATAGTTAATATACACTTAAGGGGGGAATACACTTTAGAGCGCCTAAAAAATAGTGATTTTTAGGAATTTGTTTCTCAATAACTACAAAGCGAATCATTCTCAAACTTTTATGATATTATGTTCTATATTTAAACAATACAAACAATTTTCTATTAGAATGATTAATGTATTTTTTTTCGCAAAATTTATAAATCTTCACAGCTCCGCGCCAAGCGCATCGTCAGTTTGTGTGCATCCAGAGCCTCTAATTTTCATCTGAAACAGGAAAACAAAAGTTTTTTTTAATCCCTATAAAATTATCTCGTCGATGAACTAAAAAAATTCCAACAAAAAGTACAAAAATGCAAAAATTTTGAGCTTAATTGAAAAAGTTACGATTTTTCACTAAAAATTTCAACGTTATAATGTACATTGAAAGGACAAAATGCAACTATTTAGGAATTATTTTAGTTCATCGACGACATTTTATCATTACCTAAGGAAAAATCGCCTTAGGAGCTCAATTGGTCCAACAGATCGTTCTGTATCGTGTACACAAGATTCAGAAATATGATATTGAGAAAAACGCGTTTAAAGTTTTTCGACTGTTAGAGTAGTAGTTATTGAACACTTACTTCTGGAGGAAACTAATCCGCTATACCAGAGCGATATAGTAAGCCTTCTGTGACTTCAAAAAATTCATTTTGCTCCATTTGGTGCATCCTACGAGAGATTCGTGCCTCTTTTGTGCTGCTTTGTCTGCGGCGTTCCTGACTCGTTATGCGCTGCGCGTCATACGTATCGGCAAAGAATTTGCATTGTTGCCCGATATTAATATTTAATTCATTCATTATTTTTAATATAGCTGAGTAGCCCTCGTTAAAAATGCCAGCCGCAATAAAGGCGGAGGTTTTGATAATTTTTGCTCCGGAATTTAGATGCTTTGGATTTAGGCGCCAAACCGTTGAATTGAAACTTTCATTGCAATTCTGTGTGGGTCCACCTAGACACCTGGTTAATAAATCCTCCTTTGAAAGTTCTTCATATATCGGTTTTAAATGTTTAAGGACATCTGGGTGAAGTGGACTAGGATGATTAAAATTATCTAATTCACCTTTCGCTTCAGCTTTGCGCCACTTGCACCTGACGCTTACCTGTTCGGCTAGCTGTATCTCCCAAAATACATAAAATTTTGCTTCGTAACTTTATACGCGTATTCTAGACGCATATTGGAATCAATTTCAAACAAAGAAAAACATCGAAAATTTTCATCTTATAAAGTGTATTCCATATCGTTAAACGATGGAACTTTTTGCGTCTGCTGTTTGATTTTAAATAGCTTCGAGATAAGATGATTGGGTTGCAGATTAGAATAAACGGAAGTGGGATGAGACAATCGTTTTTGAACCATTTCTGTGGTGTCGGCATTTCGAGCAACGTCGCTTTGCCGTTGCGAGCATTTCCTTTTCTAAATAATACCTTTCGGCGATGGCGCGTTCGCGTTGGCTTGACCATCACTGGGTCAAATTCTAATTTTGTAAATGTACATTTATTTATAATCCTAAGACCGGCTATTCTCGGGGAAATCTGCGACATCGAGTGGAGACAATGTGTCTTCGTTTCATTCGTCGGGAAACATTCAATTCTTCAGGTTTTAAGAAACGCTTTCTTAAAATTCTGAAAAACACTCGACATAGAATGCACATACTAAAATGTGCAAAATGTGTAAAAATAAAGTCACTCGAAATATCTGTTCTCTTAAAAGCGCGTACAGGGTTGGCGCGATTAACTTCATGCTATTATTCACAAAATAATAAGGATTATTTATTGATAAAATGTATTGCCGTATAATAATCGTATGAATACGGAAACAACGAAATATAAGTACGATACAAACGGCTTTTTGTAGAACGTAAGAATTCTTGTGAGTAGATAGCTATCAAAACGAAAAGAATAAGAGTGACTGACATACTATAGCCTTATCGAAATACAGTTTTAGACAAATGTTTAATCAAATAATGCGCTTATCTTTCTTATTGTTTGCAATGTTCCGTTATCATAAAACAGAGCCGTGGTGGCCCAAAAATAGTAATCTTTCAAATTTTTCAAGGCTCGTAAAGCATCTTCAGTAAAAACAGTCAGAACTCATTCAGTCGCATTTATGTTTGTTGAACTATTTTTAAAATCGAATATGGCTACAAATATTTTCTAAATCATCGATCCAAACTGCAAACGCTCCTAAGCATCATCGAATACATAGGGTGTTCGAAAAATGTTCGAGTCTCTTGAAACGGGTGATTCTCAAGGTTTCTCTGCGAAATTCTTTCCGTTGCAAAAATGTATGTACGAAGACTTCGTTTTCGAGATATTAACCCCTTGTGTACGGATTTATTTGAGAAAATATTTGCATGTGGAACGGAAATAATTTTTGATTGCTTGGAGTAGTATGTAAAGGCAGTACATTTTACGTAAGAATGTATTTATTTCTAAAATATTGGTGACATATGTAGTATTAAGATGTCTTCAACTAATTAGAATTGCAAAACAAAAATAAATTAATAACAACAAAATGCTAGGGAAACCAAGTGAATGACGTATCTCAGATGTCAAATGTACCTAAAAGTTTAATTTTTGGTTTGACGTCTTAGACACGTCATCCGCTCTTAGGGGAAAAAAGTGAATGACGTGTCTCAGACGTCAAATGTACCCAAGGGGTTAACCAAAAACACGGACAATCGGAGTGCGGCAGAGCCATACAGCGATTGGTTTGCGATTTAACAACTAGAACACGTCAAATCCTAAATTGGCAAAGGAAAAAGTTTTTTAGAACAATATCAGCAATCTCCCCGTTGAGGGAGCTACGACAATTTTCGAGTCTAATCAAAGACGATTAATCAGCGAACCACCCCGAACAGTGCCATAACTTTAAGTGCAAAAATCTATATCGTACTGATGCGTTTGCGACGGTAGCATAACTGACAGGACCACTAGAAAAATTTGCAAGCCTCCGCGAAGAATTTCGCTACTTTCATTCGCGCGTTCGACGCCATTGTTCCTGGAGAGGAAGAACCAACTTCTTTCGAGTTGCTCGCTAAATACTTTAATTGCAAGAATCTAAATCGTACAGATGCGTTTGCGACATTAGCATAACTGACAGGAACGCCTGAAAAATTTTCAAGCCTCCGCGAAGAATTTCGCTACTTTCGTCCGCGCGTTCGACTCCATTGTTCCTGAAGGAGGAGGGCGGACTTCTTTCGAGTTGCTCGCTAAATACCGTTAATAATGCAATTACCCAGAGTGGAGGTGAAAATGCCAGGTGAAAAGCAAGTGAGCAATTAGGTTCAGAGATTTGAGGGAATCGGGAAACGCTGCTCGGAAGGAAAGAGGGGGAGGATACGAGGCAGAGCTCGGTCTCTTTATACGTTCGTTCTATCGGATACAGAAAGTCCCTCGTGTGGCCTTGCGCGAAAGCAATTTCTTTGATCATTATAATTTCCATCGTAGCCGGGATCGAGTCGCTACCGAACCAGGTTGAACACCTGTAACGATTTTCTGTTGCTAGGATTACATTTTGCGAGGACTATGAACGTTGGACCGACAATGCATCATATTTATTAACACCGAATCTACCGGCGACCGAATATAACCAATTTCACGTTGCTTTAGAAAAATCAGGCGGCTGAACGAGTTTATTTAATCCTTTTACTATCGAGCGAAAGTATTGTACCTTATATTACTTCTTTTGTCGACGGGTCGGATTAACCCTTTGCACTCCGAGCAATTTTAATTCTAAAATCGAGTCATTTCTTTTACGTAGAGTAATTACATTCTACATGGTTCATTTCCTTTCTTGCATATTAAATTTGTTACTGTTATTTGTACATACAACGATTCAATTTTTAACAATTTATTAACTGTTGAAGCTTTCGATGAAGCTTAACTGTTGAAGATTTTAACGTAGCTTATTTTAACGTAGCTTCGAACGGTGCAAGTACACCTACAATTTTTACCTGCCGACACCCGCGGCTGGGCCTACGTCACCGCCGGCCGGGAAAACCCGCGCTTCCACTACCCCCGATGCGCCAAACAAAGGGCAAAAATAGCGAACCACTATTGGCCGACACTTGGTCACCAAACTTGTATATAAGCAGCTCCTGTACCGACATACATCAGATCCGATCACCCCTCAAATTCGCAGACTACCTGCAATCGCTCTCTACAAGTTTTTTGAAAATTTTCTTGTAACTACTTCAACACCCACATCGACTCATGTCAAACCCGAACCCTCCCCTCACCAAAAATAATCTACTTTCATTCCAAAGGGTAGTGAGCTTCTGCTCAAGGAATCTTTAAAAGCAAACCTTCATGCTTATACCCCCGCAGGTTCATCCTGCTTAAAAAAGAAAAACATACATCAGATCCGATCGGTCGGCTCACGCTGACGCTTGTACATACACGAATACGCAGAAATAAACTTCCACCCAAAAGTACAAGTTGGTCGGGTCTCATTTCAACAACATAAAGCTCCTTCCCATTAATTTGCGCTGGAGCTAGTACGTGCTCTTACAAAGCATTGTACTTGAGCGACCGACTCCCCGAACTGCGGGACGGACGCCTCAACATTAACCCTTTCAAGCAAGGCTTGTGTGTGAAAAAGTCCAATTGATTCTACGCAGTAGTTTTTGGTTGGTGCCCTTTTAAATATGGAGAGCAATAAGCAACATTTTCGTCATATTTTACTTTTTTACTACAGAAAAGGTAAAAATGCTGTTCTAGCCAGAAAGAAATTAACCGATGTGTATGGAGAAGATATGTTGACAGTACACCAGTGCCAGAACTGGTTTGCAAAATTTCGATCCGGCAATTTTGATGTCGAAGATGCACCACGTTTTGTAAGGCCGGTTAAAGCCGATAAAGGCATTAGTTGATGCAAACCGGCGAATAACAACGCGTGAGATCGGTGAGAGGTTAAATTTATCAAATTCAACTGTTTATGACCACTTGAAAGGCCTGGGTTTAACCTCGAAGCTCGATATATGGGTTCCTCATGTTCTCACGGAGAGAAATGTGTTTCGTCGCGTTGACGTCTGTGATTCGCTTCTCAAACGTCACGAAAATGATCCATTTTGGAAGCGCATCATTACTGGGGACGAAAAATGGGTTGTATATAACAATGTTAAACGCAAGAGATCATGGAGCAAAAAAGATGAACCGGCTCAAAGCATTTCCAAAGCCAATATCCATCAAAAAAAGGTGATGCTATCTGTTTGGTGGGATTTTAAAGGAATCGTTTTTTTTTTGAGCTTTTACCGGATAACACAACAATTAATTCAGAAGTTTACTGTCATCAGCTGGACAAACTGAATGATGCACTTCAACAGAAAAGGTGTAGTGTTCCACCAAGATAATGCGAGACCTCATACAAGTTTGGTCACTCGCCAAAAGCTTTTACAGCTTGAATGGGATACAATGCCACACCCACCATATTCTCCAGATCTGACACCTTCGGATTATTATTTGTTCCGGTCACTGCAAAATTTTTTAGACGGTAAAACCTTCACTTCGAATGAGGAGGTCAAAAACCACCTCGATCAGTTGTTTGCCAGCAAAGACCAACAATTTTATGAGCGTGGAATCATGCTACTACCAGAAAGATGGCAAAAGGTATTGGACCGGAATAGCCAATATACAGGGTGTTCCACGCAACTGGAACAGGCTGTACCTCCTAAATGGTTGAGAATAGAAGAAAATGTTATAAGTAGAAGTTAAATGGTATCAGACGGTGCATAATATGCAACTAATTTTATGCACTTTTGTGCATCGGTGCATCAGAAAAATGCAACTGCATATTTTTTTTTAAATAGAAACCTATATTTTTGACTGTACCAATCGATGCAGTTTCTTGTGCTCTACATAAAAATACTAACATACTTATACTATGGAAAAATGTTTGGACTTCAATGGAGGGCCGTTTGAACACTTGTTGTAACGTACAGTAGCTCACGAAAGTATTCGGACACTCTTCAGTCCTAAATAACTTTTTAAGGATTCAACCAAACGACTTGACTTTTCTGGAGCAACTAGAAGTATTGATTTACTAAATGATACGCAAGAATAATTTAGAAACAATTCTAATTGGAAGAAACTACAGGAAAAAATAAAAAAGACATTTTTTAAAACATTTTTATTTTAACTCGTAATGAAAATTTAAAATATGCATCTTGCAGACCTGTGTTAGTTATACGCATGCTGAAAATTTCATTGAAATCGATTAGCGCATAAAAAAACGACACGCGTAGAAAGTTGTAAGAATTTGTGGAGTTTAAACAGAAACTGACCGAATATCGTGAAAAATTGCGATTTGCACCATTTTTGATGGCATGCAGCTCGTGTGTACGTCGATCGATTTCAATGAATTTTTCTGCATATGTATAATTATCATAGATCTACAAAATGAGGCTTTAAAATTTTTTATACGTGACTCAAATGAAAAATGTTTAAAGAATGTTTTTTATATTTTTCATGTAATTCATACCAATTGCAACTGTTACAAAATCCTTTTCGCATATCATTTAGTAAATCAATGGTTCTAATTGCTCCAGAAAAATCAAGACGTTTGGTTCAATCTTAAAAATGTTATACAAATTCAAAGAGTGTCCGAATACTTTCGTGAGCTACTGTAGGTACTCCGGAACACTTGCCGAGAGGCCGAAATAATTCAGAGAACTTTTAGCTTCGATAACTTCTTAACGAATAAGTTTAGGGCATAAGTATGTTAGTACTTTTATGTAGAGCACAAGAAACTGCATCGATTGGTGCAGTCAAAAATATAGGTTTCTATTTAAAAAAAATATGCAGTTGCATTTTTCTGATGCACGGATGCACAAAAGTGCATAAAATTAGTTGCATATTATGCACCGTCTGATACCATTTAACTTCTACTTATAACATTTTCTTCTATTCTCAACCATTTAGGAGGTACAGCCTGTTCCAGTTGCGTGGGACACCCTGTATAACTTAATAAAATATTTGTTCATTATACGAAAATTGTCTTTCATTTTCACAGAAAAAAAACGAAATTACTTTCACTGTAACCCTTTGCACTCGTATGCATGTATGCGTAAAAATGCACTTTTCGCAAGTGTTGCGAACGGTGATATATCGTCGTTCGCCACTAAAACGGTTAATACTTGCACGATTTTGATTTGAATGTATGCTCGAACGAATAAATCGCAGTTGACCGATTCGAATAGTATCCTTTCAAGTCTCGGAATATATCGGTCTTGCGAAAATGTGCTATATCTATTAGAATAATGATGTCCGTGTTTGGTGAACTGCCTCTCCTTGACTATGTCGAAGTAAAAGGCGCTGGCAAAAGTCTACTGACAACATTATTATTCCAACCTTTAAACCTAACTTTGATCTTAAAATTAGATACGATTTGTACAGAATATTTATGTCATAAGTTTATCGGTGACTTATTGCAGCATCGACCAATCTTTCTTGTAACACTTGATTCTCGGATAAATGCATCTATTCGTGCACACGATTTTTACGAGAGGTAAGGTTATCGTTAGATTGTTATTTTACAAAATATGTGTTTATCGTTTCGTTGCTAATCGAGCGCATTAACATTTTCCCAGAAAGTATGCGTTGATTATTTTTGGAGTAACAAAATTGTTACGATGAAGAAATAAACATAATGAATTCAGCGAAAAATAATGTCGTAGTATTGTTTGATTTTCCAACGATATGGTTCGATAGCTAATACTTCGGAGTATGCTATATATATCTACTTGGAATTTTTTCTCTGTTCACGTTCTTGTTATCTCTTATCTTTTCGAATAAATTATGACACTCGGCTGTCATAACTGTTCACCGATCGATTTAAATCCATTTCGATTAGAGGAAACTATAATTATATCTTTATTGCAACGGACAAATAACTAGACCGTGGATCGATGCATATAATTTTTATTTTTCGCAAAAATTCAGACTCCAAAAATGGCAAACAAGTGTGACAATTTAGCTTTCTGTTTTTGGTGGGAAAATTACAAAACAAATTTACTCGAAGGATTGTTAATTCGTCGCTGGTAAATTAAAGAGCTCGAACGGAGCTCTGCCCATTGAACTTCCATCGGACTGATCGATTGAGAACATTATGGAAACAATTACACTCGACACGAATTCCGCGAGGCTTCCGTGTCTTGCATTTGACGCGTGGAATTTTTAGTTTTCGCAAAAATCCAGACTCCAGTTATGGCAAACGCGAGCGACAACTTAGCCTTTCATACCTGGTCAAAGAATTAAAAAATTGAAACACTGATCTAAGAGATTATAAATTTTTCACTAATGAATTAAAGAGACACCAATTCTGCGAGACTTCAGTGTCTTGCATTTGACGCGTGCAATTTTTAGTTTTCACAAAAATCCAGTCTCCAGCGAGAGCAAACGTGAATGACGAATTAGTCTTTCGTACCTGGTTAAAAAATTGACCGAAAAGGTTATGAATTAATCGCTGGTAAATTAACACTAAACCTACCACAGCGGGTCAAATGATGCGAAAACGACTTAGCCTTTCGTTCTTGGCAAAGAAGAGAACGGAACGAATTGTAAAGATTATTAACCCCTTGCACTCGAACGGTGACTCTCAGGCACCACTGAAAATA
>JAQQRL010000448.1:0-11490 GCA_028453745.1 Agapostemon virescens | reverse complement strand
TAAGTTTCATCAAAATCGGATTTTCGCATCTGAATATGTTCCCTTGTTAGCCATATAAGAAACCCAAATTTTCTCTTCTCTTCTGCAACATTCATGGCAACGGAGACGGCGCGACAACCGTAACCGCCTAAGAACGTGGCACGAAAGGGGTTAAATCCTTCGTTTCGCCTCCGTACGAATTACACATTTTCAATCCGTATCTCGCCTAACTAAATCCGTCGTTCAATATCGCCCAGCTAATACTCTTCTACGAGCGACTATACAAATTTTTGCTCATTAAATTCTGCATTCCGCCATCGTTCTTCCGCTCGCGTTTCCCGTACACCATAAATGCTCTGTCAAAATTTATCTCGCCTAACTAAATCCGTCGTTCGGCATCAACACGCTAATTTCCCCCCCCCCCCCCCGGCCTCGCCCGATGAAAACACTATTAAATGTCGCAAAAATCAATTCGCCAAACCTTTCCTCTCCTTCTCCGAGAGAAGCCGAGAAGAGGGATGAACACGCCCTCGCGTTTTCATTTCGTCGCATTTTCTCCGGTTCCGGTCGGGCCGGTAACTCTCCTGGAAGGCAGCAGCAATTATTAATGATCGAATTGCGAGGCGTTCGATGATTTCAGCCAACCAGCAACGACGAAAGACAGTCGTCGAGCATCGAAGTGTACGGCGCCCGCGAAGTTTCCGGTAGTTTCTCTCTGCGCCGGGGGTTGGCTTTGGTGTCGGTCTGGTGTCAGGGGATTGGTTTGCACTCGGCGCAAGAAGGAACGAGAAGAGAAACCCGGTTGAATCGAGAGAAAGGCGTGGGTGGTGGGTTTGGTGGATTCAGAACGGGGTGAGAGGCGAGAGAGAAGAGAGAGCACGTTGCGAGAGACGCGACGCGAATTAAAATCAGGTACGGTCGGTTATTTTGTCTCTTACCGTTTTAATTTCGTTCTCTCCCACTGGTTAGGATACCCCGAAAAACTTTCCCGGCGCTCCTCGAATTTCGTTCGAATCATTTTTCATAATCCCGAACCGGGAGACCGGATATTACATCTTGCGCGAGTCATCGGCGAGTTGTTCTTGTTTCGCGAGCTGCTGCGCGTTTTCGCTACATCTAGCAGGAATTGGCAAAAGTTTTAGCGTCGATTTAGAATGTTGCTGTTTCGCATCTTGGTATTTCATTGTATAGATTTTATCTTCTCAAGCAATTCGTTAGTCATTTTGTTAGTAAATAAAATGTGACGCGAAAGCTAAGCAAAATGGCTCCGCATTCAACGTGTTAAAACAATCTTTACATCGCTGTGCTTGTGTCGAAGAAATTCGTAAAAATTTAATCGTTAGAAGGACGAGTAATAGTAAACTAATTTCATATGCATACGATGAAATACATTGTGTAGAATGAAAATATTCTAGGGCCAACAAAATGTCTTAGGGTTGCAGTTAAAACAGCTTCGAGTGCAAAGGGTTATGTGATTTTTATTTTCATTTCGTGAGCATATCTTTCTTTCGAATAATGGGGGAATGTCCGATGGGTGACCGCAGAACAGCACAGATAAATCAGGAAGAATTAGGCTTGTGTAATTTGTGAATAATTGAAATGTTTAAGAAAAGAAACCTCATAATTGTCGCTCGCAATTTGCACGCAGAATCTGTCGCGGAAAGACCTAGGAGGTAGCAATACGATAGAAAAGCCTGAACCTGCAGTAGAACCTAATACTTTTACGAGCTGCTTCACTATTTCGACCTGAATACTAGGCACGCATTATACCGCAACTCTCGTACACTAACACGCGTTAATTCTAATACTCTCCTACGAGCTACGATCCGATTTCGGTATAAGCTTCTTCCGAGCTTATGGTCCTGTAAATTTGGAATAATGCATTTCGATATCGCTTTGCCTCTACAGGATCGGTTCGGTCAGCGGTTTCATCCCTCTTTGTCTTTTGCCTGTGTTAGTTTTCGACCGTCTTCGCATCAAAGATTATTAATAATTTGTTACCGTTCGATTTCGCTGTACCAATGACGAACAAGATGTAACGTGCCAACGGAAACCTCCCTTACCGTTTTAAACTTCTCCAAAAACGAACAAATATTAAACTACTACTTTTCACAAATCTTTTCTGATAGGTTTCCAAAATTGCAATTTCTTACCGGCTAACCTTTTCGCATATTCTAACTTGTCAAACTCACGTCGAAGGTATTAACCCCTTCCCAATATAATTTTCTCTGCGATTACAATCACTATAACGTCTCGGTCACAGAATCTCTTATACAGCTGTATTTAGTTCTCTAGCGGACGTTCTCTCCACCACACACTTCTAGCAGCCGCCACAAATTATATATATATAATTAATTTATTAAATAATAAATTTATATAATTTTATTAACCAGTTAACTGTGGCGACCTCTTTTCAAAGTGCGCACTGTTTAGCACATGAAATATGTATGTTAATCCGAAATGTTTAAAACAATTTAGTGTCTATAGCAAGAGAGAAGTCCCAAGATTATGTTAATAAAATTGAAAAATAATCCAATTATATATACAATATTTACAATATATTTAGCCAATGGTCACTACTTTATACGCATGACGGATATAATCGTCATGACACAAAATTCTGCCACATCTCCATGACGGATATAGTCGTTAAACACACTTAATTGGTTAAATTTATATATGTAAAATAATAATAATAATAAATGTACAGCCGCCACAGTTCGATTCCTGAACATCGATAAAAGTGAAATTTGATTTCGTTTAAGAAAGACGCCTGACTCGTCGCGATATGGCAAAGGGTTAAACCAAGTCTAACAAATATTATACCTTTCGGTGTAGGCAAAATCAAAGTCTATTCTTTTGTAATGGACAGTTACGCGTGGAAATAAACGTAGGCGTATAAACAGTATGAATTGTCCTTTCTCAATTTGCAAGATTCCCGTTGCGAAGGATGTTGAAATAACCGTAATCACGAAAAGAGAGTGGTACGGCCAGGGGGTTAAACACAGATTAATTTGCCACAGGAAAGATTTTCAGTAAGAGCCATCAGAAACGGCTGAAAAATCGAGATTAATTAGCGACGCGTCCGTCGCACAGGACAACAATGATGGAGCAGCGAGACGCGTCGGATCGGTCCGGCGGCGTGTCGAGATTTCCGCAATTCGGTGGTCTGCAAGAAATGTCGCAACGCATATTTACGATCGGTCGTTTCGCGTAATAGAAGAGCGCCGGTTCCCGGCAACGCAGTAAATCCCATCGGCTTGCATCGAATTCCTAATTAGCGGGCCGGTCGGATTTCTGCGAAACCGATCTGGCCGCGGCCGCGCGATTATTATTGCGAAATAGGCGTGCCGGCGCTTGGTTTAGGCGGCTTTCATGCAACGCTGTTTTTCCGCGAGCGTGACGCTCGACTTCGTCGCTCTAATCCGAACATATAAAGAAATATTGCACCGCGTTTCGCTTCAACGAGCTGAAACAGCGCGAGACGTTTTCTTTCCGTCGCGAGAGCAACCGAGCAGTCTCCGTTCGCGAATAAAACACGCCCGAAACTCTTCCGCCCTTGTCAACCGTGCCCAATACCTTGCCAAAATTCTACTCTTCCTTTCAAACTGCCGGATTTTCGTCGCGCACACTCGCGTCGATCAGAGATTTACAAAGAGGCGCCATTTTCTCCTTCCAGTGCGTTCTGAAACTAATTACTACTTCCTGAATATTAGTTCAGTATAGACAGGCTTGAAAAATTATGTAAAAGAGCTGCCAAAGCTGTTTAAACTAAAGCAATAGCTTCATCTACTTCGTTTGTGGTAAATTAAATTTCTCCAGCATGTCTTGTTCGGAAAATTTACAAGCAACAGCAATTTTCATCTTTTATTGCGTTCTACATCTAATTTCTACTTCATGAAAATTATAGCTGCTTAAGAAAATAATTACAAAATCAGTTGAGAGATTGATTCAATATACACTGGCTCGAAAAATTATGCAAAACAGCTGCCAAACCTGCTTAAACTGAAGCAATAGCTTTATCTACTTCGTTTGTGGGAAATAAAATTTTTCCAGCAAGTCTTGTTCGGAAAATTTACAAGCAACAGCAATTTTCACCTTCCATTGCGTTCTACTTCTAGTTCCATCTAGTTTCTACTTCGCGAGAATTATAACTGTCTACAAAAATAATTGCCAAATCAGTTTAGAGATTTAATTCAATTTATATTGACTCGAAAAATGACGTAAAACAACTGCTAAAGCTGCTAAAACTAAATTTACTGCTTCATCCCTCTAGTTTGTGGTGGATTAAATTTTTCCAGTACGTCTTGTTCGAAAAATTTACAAGTAACAGCAATTGTCACCTTCCATTGCGTTGTAGATCTAGTTTCTACTTCCCGAAGATTATAGCTGTTTAAGAAAATAATTGCAAGATCAGTTTAGAGATTTAATTCAATATACACTGGCTCGAAAAATTATGCAAAACAGCTGCCAAAGCTGATCAAACTAAGGCAATAGCTTTATCTACTTCGTTTGTGGTAAATTAAATTTCTCCAGCAAGTCTTGTTCGGAAAATTTACAAGCAACAGTAATTTTCACCTTCCATTACGTTCTACATCTAATTTCTACTTCATGAAAGTTATAGCTGCTTAAGAAAATAATTACAAAATCAGTTGAGAGATTTAATTCAATATACACTGCCTCAAAAAATTATGTAAAACAGCTGCTAAAGCTGCTAAAACTAAATTAACCGCTTCATCCCTCTACTTTGTGGTAAATTAAATTTCTGCAGCACGTCTTGTTCGGAAAATTTACAAGCAGCAGCAATTTTTACCTTCCATTACATTCTACATGTAGTTTCTACTTTCTAAAAATTATAGCTGCTTAAGAAAATAATTACAAAATCAGTTTAGAGATTTAATTCAATATACACTGGCTTGAAAAATTATGTAAAACAGCTGTCAAAGTTGCTAAAACTAAATTAACCGCTTCATCCCTCTACTTTGTGGTAAATTAAATTTCTGCAGCACGTCTTGTTCGGAAAATTTACAAGCAGCAGCAATTTTCACCTTTCATTGCGTTCTACATGTAGTTTGTACTTTCTGAGAAGTATAGCTGCTTAAGAAAATAATTACAAAATCAGTTTAGAGATTTAATTCAATACATACATTCAATACGTGTTAGGGATTCGTTGTACAGGGAAGCATCATCCCCAAGTTCGTAAATGAAATTTTTCCGTGGCGTCTTGTTCGAAAAATTTACAACGACACGCAGTTGTTGGCTTCCATTGTGCTCAGCTTCGAATCGCTGCATTTGTTTCTGCCTTTTTGAAATTGTACCTGCAACAAAATAATTGGAAGGTCAATTTGAAGGTTCGCTTCGATATACACTGGCTGGTAAAAATTATCTAAAACAGTCGGAAAAAGTTGTATTGGTTTTTACGATTGATTGTATTAAGGGATGCTTCATCCCCCATGTTTCTGCTGAATTAAATTTCGCCAGGACATCTTGTTCCGATACATTTACCACGGACACGCGATCGTTAACTTCCATTGTGTTCTGTTTTTCTAATTACCGTTTTCATATCAGCTTTTGTGAAATTGTGCAGGAAAAATAATCGAGAATATCGTACGAAGGCGTTTTTAGGGGTTTGTTGCACAGAGGACGCCGAACCTCAAAGTCTACAGTGAATTCAAGCTCGAAACAAATTTTTCGGAATATTTATAACGATCCGAAATTACAAGCTACCGTCGTGTTTTTCGTAATTGTTGCAATTTCATCGTTTCTGTAAAATTGTGCCCGGAATAAAAATAATTGGCAGAGTGCATCAATTTGGAAGTGCAGTTCAACGTACGCCGGCTCGAATTATTATTTAAAAGCTGTCAGAACAGAAAGCAAAAAGATCTTTTTAACTTTTAAGAGATCGTTGTACAGAGGAGTCTTATAAATGTTGAACAAACATTCGACGGTAGTTTCGGTTTACTTGAAATATTGACGGCGCCGGCAAGTATTTGTCCGACTCCTTGTCCCATCCATGCGGTCTCGAAGACATATAAATTTGCATAAACAAGCCTCTACGAGCGTGTTTCGTTTTTGCAAATGAACTCCGGGTATCTAGCCTGCAATAAATTTGAATATCCCAATGCACGGTGTTGCGAACATTAATTTTTCCACCGCAAAAACCGAACAAAGTCTCCTGTAATTTTAGTGTTCCTTAAAAGCGTCTAATTATTGTCGTTAATCATTCCGGGAAATCAATCTTAACCAATTATTCTAAGTACTTGTCGAAAACATGTTTGACTGGTAGGTCGGTCGTATTAGTGGCCGTAAAAAGATTAATAATAGCCGAGTAACGTAATAATAATATCGGTAATAGCGTATAATCGGTCGAGTAAAATATTGATCAAGGAACTATGACACGCGTCTGTGACCACGATTTTCAATATGGCGGCCATCTTCCCTCGCATGGTCGACTGGCCTAGCACATTCACTCGCGAGCATCCTCGCTAAATAAATGGTCGAATAATAGTAGAAAAATAGTAATAACGAAAATTCTCTGCTATTCAGATTTCCTCATTTTCGTAAATTTTTTAAACACTTCTGCAGACACAATAACAGCACGCACTTTCGTTCCGCCATTTTCTAAACATCATTCGCTGTTCTTCAGAGCTCCTAAAATTTTTTCAAGGGCTGTTTTTTCACTTTTATGTGAAATTTACGAATTTTCGAATTTACGAGCGTCATTTGCAACAGACTCGCAGCGTAATTGTTCATTTTTCGGACAGACCAGTTTAACTTCGCGAAAGGGGAGGAAATTCTTTGATTTCGAGAGCCTGTTTGAAGAGGATCGAATAGCAGTCGTGTTCCGTAGAGTGTTCAGGTCTGAATCAATCAGAGCAATCGACAATGGACATTACGATAAGCATTTATTTGTCGAAGCCTCTCGCGACAGATAATATTCTACGACCGCGAAACGAACCACCGTTAAATGATGCAAACCGGTGAACTTTGAACTTAAATAACCTTTTGCCTCGGAGATGAAACTCGCCTACACAAAAGTCAATCAGCATCGCCCACTATCGCGGCCGTTAAACAAGGGTTGAAACATTGAAAAGCAGTTGTTGCAAAACCAGCATCGAACGATTCCGTTCGCGGATGACTTATCGGGGGTGCATTAATTTTCACGGTTGGACTTTGACGAATAACGAGAGACACACTATCCGACAGTTTCTCATCGCGACGGATGACGTCTCATTTATCTATGGGGTGTCCCATACACGGGCCGAAGTTATTCCCTTTCCCCGTATTTTTGTCTCCATCGGAATAATCGCGTCTCCAAAGGGTGCGCGAGCAATTCGTCCACTCGTAACCATCCCCGGCAAGCCAATCGATTAATAATATCCTCCCCTAATCAAGAGTGGCTCTGGAATTGGCCATTAACCCTTTGCGGACGAGGATTTTCTAGAATACTAAGAATATTTATATTTAAGCTAATGTTGACCGTGCAAATTAATTTGCAGCTCCCATCAGACCCGTTGTAACCTCGTTTTAACAATTACGTCATCGGCCGGGAACCTTCAATTTATTTATACAACTTCTTTAATATCCTCGTCGATAATTATCAAAATTACCGGTTTATTTTTTCGGTTGGTCGCATTTTAATTCCTAAATCGAGACATCTTTCTGTCCTAGGATAATTTCATTCCATTCCATAATTCAAATTTCTCTTTTTACTAACTTCTTAATTACAAATATTTGTAATGCACGAATTATTTTAAATAATAGTCTAATAATTTTCTGTGTCGCCTCAGTGCTAAGGGTTAATTTTCATTTATCGAGAATCTGAATTAGTAGTGACCTTCCCTAACTCTAGAAATTATCATTGTAAATTAGTACAAATTATTTCTTTATGAAAGAACTCTTCGACATTCTTATTAACAATTACCAAAATTACTGATAATCACATTTACAATATTCAACGATGTTACGCTTCACCCTTAAAACTCCAACGACTCCTCTGAGGCGACACAAAATTTATCATTATTCAACCCTTTGCAGACTAGAATGTTTAAAGACACTGGAAATATTTTCTCTAGAAAGATAAATTTTATATTAAAGTTTTAAGTTCTGAGGAAAAATAAAAATACTTTGGTTAATACAATAATTGAATATTATATATTTTACAACTTCTAGTATTGAATGTACAGAAGTGATGTAGCCAATGTAACTACAGTCATCCTCGAAGGTTCAACCCTTTATACTCGAAGCTGTTTTAACTAGAAAACCAAAGTATTTCTTTCGGCTTACGAAGTTTTCATTATTGAATTATTTCATCTTACGTATACAGAGTGTTTTAAAATCGTTAAATTTTTATCAGTTCCTTAGATATAAAGATGGCGATGTTAGAACTGCTTTAAATAATGTATAGCAATTTTTCGTAGCGCCTCAGAGTCGCCGCTCGAGTGCAAAGGGTTAAAACAACTTTTACATCACTGTGTTTGCATTTTAAAAAATCAATAAATTTTACATACACGAAAGAAAATGAACCACATACAATTGAAATATTCTAGCTCGAAAAATGTCTTGATTTTGGAAGTAAAATAGCTTGGAGCACGAAGGGTTGAAATTAGAACATTTTACCGGAATCGTTCGCCGGCAGAATCGCGCGAGAGCATGCACAAAATTACGGGCGTGGTTTTCAATGAGCCGCAACGTTCTGAAACATTGATATTTGTTGCAAAAGATTCGGAAGTCTTCCGTTCGGAAAAAAGCTGCACGTCTCGTTCGAAGGGAGGAAAACGCGGCGCGGTCTGCTATGTTTCGCGGACCTCGTACATAATTTTTCCGGGCAAGTAAATTTCTCCTTATCTTTTTTTCTCCGGCGCGTAAAAACACGCGTTGTAATATCGAGAAAACCGAACGGGGAAATTTTTTAATAACGGCCAAGTCGCGCCGCGAAACTTCTAATTTGAAAACAAGCTCCGCGGATGCTGTCTCTCGCAAAACGCCGACTGAATATCACGGGCCGGCCGCCGCGGCATTCATCGCGAAAATCTATATTGCACAGACCTGCAATTTTTCTGCCTTTGCGCCGACCGGTGTGCACTGCCATCGCCGTTGCATCTCTCCGCGTTTCGCGTTACTTTGAACCCCACCGCTCGCAAAATCGCATGAGTCTCCGATAATAGAGCCGTAAACGTATAGAGCCACGAAATATTCCGTGACTCGTTCATCAATCCAACCACCCCGCCGCCCCTGTGCGGTATCATCGGTCGATCATTGATCATTAGCCTCGACCGCGAACTATTTTCTTCATATTTTCATGCAGCCTGTCTCGCGAAACCCTGTCCGTTTAACCCCTCGCCTTTAACCCCTTGTAACGAGTCAGACTCGTGGGGAAGATTTTAAACAGAATCGAACAAACATAAATGTTATATTTTTCCTTTCCTTTCCTATTATTAACACGTTGAATGTGGAGCCATTTTGCTTAGTTTTCGCGTCACATTTTATTTATCTTTAACGCATTGACTGCCAAACTAGCAGCCAATAAAATTGCATAAAGTCGGAACAATTTATCAAGTGAAATGAAAATTGAAAAAATAAAACCTATGACAGTGTGTAGTTTTCCAACCTTCTTGCATTTTCTGGGCCATCGTCAAATTGGATACAATGAATATATTATCGTGAAAATCTATTAAAAA
This sequence comes from Agapostemon virescens, assembly GCA_028453745.1. Classification (NCBI taxonomy): domain Eukaryota; kingdom Metazoa; phylum Arthropoda; class Insecta; order Hymenoptera; family Halictidae; genus Agapostemon; species Agapostemon virescens. The sequence goes on along the minus strand of JAQQRL010000448.1, from coordinate 1,831 downwards.
ATCGTACTAATTAATACCGTCACCCTTATGTGGGTGACGCGGCAGCCAAAGTGTTAAACGGAAGTAATGCAACTTTGCATAAGCGAAAGACTCGCTTACCTCATTTGCGCTTTTCTGTTTCAATCGAATCTATTGAAATAGTGCGAATATTTCTTAATATTATATGAATTGTCTATAACATATTAATTTGTAAATTTGGTACCGTCAGTTCCCAGAGACTGACACAGCATCACTATGTCTGCATTTCAGAAATCGTTGAAAAATTGAAGCGTACCGTGTACGAGTAAGAGTAATAAATTTCATATGCACGAAGGGAAATGAAATATGTAAAATGGACCTATTTTAGCTAAAAAGATATTTCTAATTTTGGAGTTGAAATTGATTGGAGTGCAAACGGTTAGGAAATGTTCAAGCACAAATAAGCACAATTATTGTCTTTTGCTTATGCACAATTCTTTCCATTTAACGTTAAATAAACCGTGATTATGACAAAATAGCGTAGCGTTGAACGTGTTAATGCTCGGTAGGTTTAGTGTTAAACGACCTGGTTACTTCAAACTGTGCGAGAAAATATTACTCGCATAAATTTTCGAGATCAAGAGACTGCGTAACATGATGTAAATGATATTCTTGCGAATGGAGGCGTAGAGGAGACTATGCCTGTATTTTTTTAAATATAATGTCTAACTCTTTATGAGGATTAGATAAATTATAACTACGGTGTGATGCTAAAGTACATTTGTTTCTGTGCTATTTGAATTTTTCGCGAAACGTGTTCGAAATGTCGGCCAGTTGCCGACTGCAACGATGCAACGATGCAACGTTGTAGTCTTCGAACTGTTGCGTCCATTGCAGCAGTCGAAACTTCTACGAAAGCAATTTTGTAAAATGAGGTCAACGAAGATTTCGAACGGCCACTGTCAGATACATTTGTTATCGGGATATGGGATTTAATATACACCTTGCTTTATAGTTTTTATCAAACTCCATTCATTTACATGGAAGAGGTATCCTTTGTACCGTCTCTCGACTACGACACGCAAAACCGGCAAAACTAAACTATAACCGATCCCAGCCCATAACCTAATTCTTCTATATCCAAACATACTAAGTGAGATTAATGTCTTGCTATTAAGCAAGCAGGAGCTTCCAACAGTTGTCACAAACCCTTTGCACTCGAAGCAATTTTAATTTCAACATTGACCATATTTACTTTGTGGAATCCTTTTCACATTTTGCACCTGCAGTTAAACCTGTTTCCTTATTCAACGGATGAACTCTTAACAATTTCTCACATACAAATTAACACATTAACCACCGAACTGACGACCTCAAAAATTCGATAAAATCAAATTAATTTATTTAATGAAGCAGTGATTGGAAACTTTAAATGTATGGCATATAGTTATCTATCAACCTTCTTGTATTCTTCGGATATCAACTAAATCGAATGCAACGAATATATTAACCCTTTGCACTCCAAGCAATTTTAATTCCTAACTCGAGACATTTTTCTGTCCTCCACTAATTCCATTGTACGTGGTTGTTTCCTTTCGTGCATATCAAATTTGTTATTATTAATTGTACGAGCAACAATTCAATTTTTACTAGCTTCTTGAATACAAACATTGCAATGTAAAAATTGTTTTAAATAATATTGTGCCAATTTTTAATGTCTCCTCAGAGGAGCCATTGGAGTGCTAAGGGTTAACGTACTAATTAATTTTTAAGTATGGGCTAATAATTCTGTCAACCATATATGTGTGACATGGCAGTCAAAGTGTTAATTTGTTGATGTAAGCACCGTTTTGCAAAATGCTAATTTTTATTC
>JAQQRL010000444.1:0-11525 GCA_028453745.1 Agapostemon virescens | reverse complement strand
AATTTCGAAGGTACGCGAAGTTTCGCCCTTGTTGCCAGTAAATTGAAGCTTCGCCGCTAATGTGGGCAGCCTGTGGGTTTGGCCTGACTACTTATTGGTCAATCTACTACGGCTTATATTACAGTGTCGCAGATTTTAAAGGTGAAGAATTTTATGCTCGGCAGCGTATGAAAATATTAATATCGGCGACGTGGACGGATTCGAGTTACTTGGCCTAATTTTTGAGCGCCCACTTCGGTCTGATCGCTGCTGGTACAATCTACTGCACGGTTGCGGATAATCGAACCGAAGATTTGCAATACTTAAAACCATTCTGCCTACCAGAATATACTAAAATTGTACCAAAATGTACCAGAATATACTAAAATGCACTCGAATGTGCCAAAATATACTAGAATGTATTAAAATCTATTAAAATGTACTAGAATGTACTAGAATGTACTAAAATGTACTAAAATGTACCAAAATGTACCAGAGTATACTAAAATGCATTCGACTGTGCCAAAATAGACTAGAATGTATTAAAATCTATTAAAATGTACTAGAATGTACTAAAATGTACTAGAATGTACTAAAATGTACCAAAATGTACTAGAATGTACTAAAATGTATTAGACTGTACTAGAATACACAAGAATGTAATACAATATACTGGAATATACCAGAATATACTAGAATGTACCAAAATTGCACTCGAATATGCAAAAATGAACTAGACTATACCAAAATGTACTAGAATGTACTAGAATATACTAGAATATACCAAAATGTACTAGACTACACTAGAATACACAAGGATATAGTACAATATACTGGAATATACCAAAATATACCAAATACGACAGCCTTCAGTGTTAATGAAGAGGAGCCTGAAGACGTCTCAGAATTCTTCCATTCAACGCGGGAGAGACCGCAATCTAGAAATGATCCAACGACAACCTAAATGCACCGGAGATCGATGAAATATGAAAACCGGCTAGCCTATAGCAGTATCGATCGGCATTGGCGCAGTTTGACGGGCAAACAAACGGTAACTCCCGGAAGCGAATCGTAAATATCTTATTCGTTCGATCGAGCTTCGTTTCCTCGACCGATTGACGCTGTACCCGCTTGATCTTGTACCCGTTCTGGTACCCGCGAACACATACTCGAGAATCACTGCGACGAAGATGGCGTCGGAAAACGAAGAAAAGAGTCACACACACGCATACAGAGAAAAAAGACATAATTAAAGGAGAAGAAGGGAAATTGCATTGGCACAGTTTCTCGCAAATTTAATTAGTACCAAGCAACGAAATGACTCTTTTTCTCTTAGAAACGTAAAGATCGATTCCTCGGGTGATTTCAAATAACTTTCCCCTTTGCAGAAATGTTCTCCGACACTCTGTTAACGAGTTATTAACGAAAAACGCGAACCAATTGCAGTGTGGCGGGGGCCGGCGCACGTCAGCGCGCCAATCACAGCGCTTGGGATGAGGTGACGTCATTCTGGTAGCCCGCCCACGTAGCTCTGTGATTAATACGCGTTTTTCGTTAATAACTCTGCAACGAAGCCTCGGAGAATATTTCTGCAAAGGAAAAAGTTACTTGAAATGATCTGAAGAAATCTTTCCCATTAAAACATATTCCAATATGAAAGTTTGGATATTTGCAATGCATATTCGTCTCGATTAGTGCTCTTCTAACGTTGAAGCAACTTCTGTATAATAATTGAATGGTAATTTAATTTCTGATGGTAATTAAATAGAAATTTAATTTCTAATAATAATTTAATTTCCCAATTAAAATTATAGTGCGGATGATACTAACGGGAAGGTATTCCACCGCCAGGTGAGTGATCCCTGCTCTTCCTTTTGCCATAATTAAAATGATCAAGACGCCTGCTGGATGAGAATTGTAAAAATAGTTTATCGTTTGTGCCTAACGTGATTTCTGTGGGGCTCGGAGATAAATCGTGTATCGCGCACGTGTCCGTTGCCGGTGTATCGCGATACTTGCGCACGTATGCGACGCGTGAATCGCGACCTGTCCCCGTGTGAAAAGACTCTCGATGCGTACCCTTGCCAGAAAGAGAGAGAGAAGCGAATTCCCACCGTGCCGCGGCGCTGCGGTTCGCAAGTTCCTGATGGTGTGTTCTATAATATAGGCAGAGAGTTGCCGTTCGTCCTGCTGTCCGGGTTGTCCAGCAAGTCTCCAGGACTCCCACCAGGCCGACCTAGCCTTCTTACGTGTGCCCACCTACTCTATCGAGCAATCCAAATGCATTCTTTCTTCTCTTCTTTCCATGCACGAGCTGAACTCTCTTCCTCGGTCACCGTCCCGCTGTGGGACGAAACCGCTCCGGCCATCGTCGAAAATCTGTAACGCTGCAACTCCGCTTCCTATACTCTCGCGAATCTTCCCATACTTATTAACCCTTTGCGCTCCGAGCAATTTTAATTCGATAAGGGGACATATTCAAATGCGAAAATCTGATCTTGATGAAACTATTGGAAGCTTATAGCTTTATTGTTTAAACAAACAATTTTTGTTAAAATTTTCTTGTTTCTTCTTTTCTATTACCCATTGAAAAATACACAATTTAAAAATAAATTTAAATTTTTTCGACCTCTGGTTTCCAAGATATCTTAAGAAATAATATGGTTTTTCACCCCCAAGATTGAGGGCTGTTTTCACCCCTTCAAAGTGGATGGTTGCTGATAGAAAAGAAACACTTGGTAGAATATACCAGATTATAGGAAATATACTTGAATATATTATATTATTTGAAAATGTATTGGAATGTACTTAAATATACTATAATATTCTAGAATATACCAGAAAATATTAGAATACATTATTATTATACATTATACATTATTATACATTAATATACAGTATTATACATTATGTATTTAATAATATTCTAAAACGTACCAGAAAATTCTAGAATATAGTAGATTGTACTAGAATATACCAAATTGAACTAGAATATACTAAAATGAATCAGAATGTACCAAAAGGTACTAGAATATACTCGAATCTATTATAATATTTCAGAATATATAAAAATATACTAGAATATACTCAAATACATTATATTATACCTGAATATACTAGAATGTACTCGAATATACTATAATGCTGTAGAACATACTAGAATATACCAAAAAATACTAGAATATACTAGAAAATGCTATACACCAAAAATGTAGTAGAATACACAAAAAGTTAAATAAGTTTTACTACACTATTTTCATGAAAACATTTTAAACAAATGTTTCCATTAGTCCACATATTAATATAAAAATTGCACAAAGTCTCAGTAACTGTTCTAGCATTAAACAATAATTTTTAATACAATTGAATATGAAACAAAATATTTAACGTAATTAACCGTGACTGGCAAACTATTTATCCTTTTCGACTCACGTTTGTTTTACAATTTTCAGTCCCGTAAGGGAAAAACTAAATTAATTTCGCGACCGGAAGTACTGACCAGCGCCATTTTGAAGCGTTTTGGCGAACCCGGTGTGAAAAGCTAGCTCGCTAAGGATGTTTATGGAATTGTGGCGACTGGTAATTGACGAGATGCAAGAGGACTGCTGCAACGTATCGCCTAAGCAGCGGAAGAAAATTTTTCACAGTGTGAAAGGACTCTTGCTGTGCGAATGTGTGCACGGAGAAGCACCGTGTCCTGTTTGTCCCTATGAACGCAACTATAGCTTGCTCTCATGCTGGCTCTGTTGCTCTCTTGTTCTCTTGTTCTCTTGTTGGCGCGCGATCCTCGCGCATTTTCAGATGCGGCCATGGGAAAAGGGACTCGAGCCGGGTTCCGTAGGGTTGCGAACGATGGAGGGTCCTGCGGCGATGGGTACGCTTTTTAGGACGAGCATGGTGTTATGGTGTGGCTCGGATTCGAGAAAAATGGTGGTTCGCCTATCGACGTTTCTCCCCTTCGAAATCTTCAGAGTACCGAGCGGAGCATTGGCAAAACTTTTCATTGTTGGGAATTCATTTGAAAGCCATTGCAATTTAATCCTTTGCCACTCTATAATTTGTCATGTTCAATCGGATTCGTGGCGAAGATTTTCAACTAAGTCTAATAAATGTAACCGATTTGTTCGTACAGACAAGAAGCAAGTAGAAGTGCCTGATCCAGACCAAGAGGAAATATAAGTAGGGAACCCAGACCAAGGAGAGGTTGAAATATAGAAAAGCACCTAAGCTAGATAAGGAAGAAGCAAAGTGTCTAACCTACACCAAGAGGAAATAGAAGAAGTACAAGTCTGGACCCAGGAAAAATGGAAGAAGTAAAACTGCCTAACTCAAACCAAGAGGAAGTAGAAGAAGTAGGGTACCCTGACCAAGAAGAGATTGGAGTATAGAAAAGGACCTACCCTAACTAAGAAATAAGTAGAAGTGTCTAACCCAGACCAAGAGGAAACGGAGGAAGTCCAAGTTGTAGAAGAAGTAGAAGAAGTAGAAGCACCTAATCCAGACCAAAAGGAAATAGAAGCAAGATGGCGCATAGGAAGAGGAGTAATATATTCGAGCAGGTACTAAAAGCTTATAGGCAGCGCATTTCGATAGAACAAGAAGAAAAGAACGGGTCGGTGAAACGTAGGGTATACGTTGGTCTCGCAATCCGCGTTACACCGTGGCCTCGCAATCGCAGCTTCTGTCTGCGAGAGCGGTCGCTCGCGAGTAGTTCGCGCGAGCGCAAGACATCAGGGTTCCACTATTAAACCGTCACGTCGCGGAATAATGCTTGACTATACAAACGAGCCGGCTACACCCACCGCGAAGTTAAAAGTTTTCCCCCCCGCGCCGCCAGGAGAGAAAGCAAAAGGAATTTCGCAGCCGCGATATCACCCGGCGGAACATTATTTTCCCTTCACCGTCCACCTGCCGTCCTCCGACATTGCACGCGATTTTCAGAGGCTACAGAGAACAGCCAGCGAACCACACCGTTCCACGTAGGTGCAGTATGCTTATTCATACACCTACAACATCTTCATTAGAGACGCACCGTACGCCGTGGATATGCGTGATTTTGCTCGATCGAGACACTGCGATCGAAGATCAGTGCTGCGAAGGGGGTAACAGTGTTATTTCGTATCTCTGCGAGTTGTTCTGGTGTTTACCGGACATTGGGACAACGTACGTCCTTCTGTTGAACCGATTAACCTTTGGTGCAACAGTACTTCCATTTCTTCTTCGGTCCGAACCAGAAATTTCTTCTGCGAGTGATTCTTCTTTGCCTGGGTTAGGGTACGTGGTTCCTTTCTTATGCACGTTCCCTTCGTCTGACTTGGGTACTTCTTCTACTTGTCCTTTGCCCATGTTGTCTACTTCTTCTAATTTTTATTGATCTGGGTTGGCTACTTATTCTGTTTCCTTTTCGTCTGATTCAGACGCTTCTACTTATTTCTTAGTTAGGGTAGGTCCTTTTCTATACTCCAATCTCTTCTTGGTCAGGCTACCCTACTTCTTCTACTTCCTCTTGGTCTGGATAAGACACTTCTACACGGTTCCTTGCTTGGGTGAGACACTTTTCACCTCATCAACTCTTTCTGGGCATGGATTACTGCTTCATAAAAATTTTCCTTGGCCCGTATCAGGTACTCCTACATCCGTCTCATCTAGTCCAGGAGCAGTTCTACGTTTCTATTTATGTTTAGTCAGAATCGAATACTTCTTTTCCTCGTTCTTAACACTTTATCGACCAGAAGCCTATTAATAGGCTTTTCAATATTCGCGCTGTATCAACATGAAGCTTAAAATTCTATTTTTACATTCCAATTTGTAACAACATTATTAGACAATACTATTGCGGATGCATTGCTGATCCACAATAAAAATTGCTGTCAGCCTTGAAGGACCCATTAAAAAGTTTTCAGTCATGGATCATAAGCCTTACAAAAATTCTGAAATAATCGCCGATAGATAAAGTGTTTATCTAGATCGGATATGCCTTCTACTTCTTTTTCTCCTGCTTTCCCCAGCTTGGTCACCTCTTCTTCCTCCAGATTAGGTTCTCGCCTACCCGCGTCTATCGTATAAACCATGTTTTCCGAATAGCGTTACAAAAGGATAGCGACGAGTCTATTTAAAGCGTGGTTGCAGGAAGATCGGCCCAAATTTCGTGGCGCTCGGTTCTATCGGAACCGTGTCCCGAATCCACGGTGTGACAACAGTGTTGCCAGCATTAAACAAAAAGAATTCAGATTGAGCCACGCGTCCCGCAGCGAAATTCCTGCCAAAGCATCGCGAGCAGAGCCCGTTGGTGCCCGAGGTTCGCGGTCAGAGCATCGTTTCGCGGGGTATTTGTTTGCACAGCCCGTGGACGAGTCCAGCATACGAAAATAGCCCGCGTGCATACAACCAGCGAGAGAGATCGCAAGGTTACCTGTTCGCACGCCAACGATAATGCAGTCGAGCACTCCCGGTCTCTCGTGTCAACGATCGGCGAACGGCCACGAATCTCGACGTGTGCACGTCCGCCTAAATGTACCTACCTGAGAACCTTACGCCACCCAGCAACCCTTCCCTCCGGCATTCCCGTACGGCGAACCAAAGAGACACAGAGAGACCAGAGATCTCGCATGATCTCCAGTGAAACTCGCCGTATTCGTGTTACCACCGACTGCGATCCAGATCCACGTGAAATTATAAAAAGTTCCTCCTCCTTTTACTCCGCGGGATTATTTTAATCCCGTGCACGTTATCGTTCTATCAAGCCTAACCGTGTAGCTGTGGTGGTCTCTGGCTAAGTAAGACTTTGAAACCAGAAATTCAACCTCCTCTGCTTTTATAACTGCTCAAGGTGTTCGCGACGGTACCCTGGACACACACTGTGTGCCGACGTATCATTGTGGCCCAAGAAACAGTTCCCAGATTTGTTTAATGTCCACTGCTGCTGGATGTTCACTTGCAATCGCGTTTGCTCGGACCTTTGAATTTCTGGCTGTTAGCAAGCAGCCTCTTGGCGTTTTGAGTCATGTATTTTCGGTTTTTGTGAAGTAGGTAGTCGTCATTTTTGGGAAATTATTTGTTAAATGGAAGATATATTGTTTATATATATTTGCAGCAGGTGTAGATTGTTCTATAAGTCTATTTTGCTGAACAATCCTTTATTTTTACCTAGTAAACATTGAGACTTAGCCTTCCTAGCATATTGAACACCTGTTTGTTCAGTTTTGTACATTACAATTCCAGTAAGATAATCAGACTCAATTAAAGTATCAAGAAATCCTAGAGAAAATAAGTTTCCTTTTCTCTAAAGTAGTTTTGCTAATGAAGGTGTCTGACCAGCACCTTGGAAACTAGTCAAAGTATCATCAAACCATGAATTACCCCCATGAATAAACAAATATAAATATATAACAAATAATTCTATACCAATCAGCAAGTTAACCCTTTAACCCTCAAATGCCCTCAAATGGTGCCTCTGAAGCACCAGTAAAAATCGTCATACCATATTTAAAACAGTTGTCATATTATTAAATTGTATTTTATAAATTGTTAAAAATTCAACCATTGTATAAAAAAATATGTTTAATATCCAGTGCACAGTGTAAAAGGATTGCATAAGAGAAAAATAGTGGAGGTTGAAAGAAATCCCTTCTCAAATTAAGATTTCTTCAAGTACCAAAGGGTTAAGTCTGATTCTCCCCGAAAGCCAGTGTTCCCGAAGAAGGTGTCCAACGAGCACCTTCGAAGCTAGCCAAGGTATGACGGAGTGGACGTGGCGGTGGTCCATCTCTCCCCGGCTAGTTTTCCTGCGAATATCCTTTCACGTGGCTCGTCCTTCCACGACCTAGGTCTCGAGAGTGCGTTCGAAGCTGTCGAGGCTGTCTGTCCCGGTCTGTCGTGGTGGTGAGAGGAGAGGCCTCGCGTGGCCCGTGCCACGAACGACGAAGGGGCGTCGAAACCGGAAATGGTCCATCGAGGACGGGAGTTGCCGTGGCAACCGCGATCTGCTTTAACCCCCGGTCGATCATCGGTCTTCCGCGTCATTCGAAAGCGGTCTATTATTCGGGGTCGCTGCATCCTCTCGCCGCAGCCTCCTTCTCGAGCGGAGAGAACCGCTCGACGAACCTGTGTATTGTGTGTTTGTGCTACCGGTGAGCGACGAGCGATACGCGGCGTAGCCCCCGAGTAGTTGCCGAGCGGTCACGAGCATCGCCGATCGTTCTCGACGCCGGTCGAACGCTCGAGAATCGCCGAACATCGGCGAACATTCTCGACGATGCTCGAACGCTCGAGACTTCGGCCGCGTCCCGCCGAACGACGCCGAGCACCGACGACCACGGCCGAAGCGAGACGGTGACGCACGATCGGCGCCGAAATCTCGCGACGTGTTGCATCGTGTTACGTCGCGTTACGCTCGCAACAGAACGCGCTGCCAACTCGATCTTATCAGGGCCGATTGTTTGAATTTGTCTGTGAATTACGACACCGATTGGCGAACCTTTGCGCAAGACTTCCCTCCTGTGTTCATTCAACTCGTTTCCATCCTTTTCCATGCTAATCGCCTCGACGAATAACCGTCCCATCGACAGGTAACGTACCTCCCTCTTCCTCCATCTTGATTCTTCGTCGTTCTACCATGCCTAATCTTCGGTGGCGATTAATCATTTACCGTGCAATCTGCTGTACGATCGCAAGGCATCCGCTGTACACTCGTTGCCACTGGAAATGCATATAGTTTTCCGATCGCGTTTATGTCGCGGTCGCGGTACGGTCGGACTAGTGGCACCGAGCGGTACAGTCCTGAATAAAATCTTCCGTACGGTTTTAACTTTTACTGTTGGCGTGAAGGATTCTATCGAGGAGTCCTATTTGTTTTCAGCGGACGTATGACAAGTGATTCGTATTAATACAGGAGATAATACTAGGATATTTGTAATAGTAGGAGAGTCTAGTGTAACCTTAGTTTAACGTTTTTGTAGAATTTTGAAATGTCGCAGCATGGAGGTTAGCTTTTTGTTGATTACAGTACGCCGAGTGAGATTCTGTTTCGAGGAATCAGTATCGTGCACCACGATCGTTCCTATAACGATCGATTTGAAAATGTTTCTGTACAACAGAGGTTGAGGCGCCTAGGACGCGTGCGCGCATGCGTCAGGAGCGGATCAATCACGCAACATACCCGCCGACGGCTATGCTTCGGAAGGTAATTTCTAATGATCGCAATTCTCCGTACTTTCTTGCGCGTGAAATGGCCTGTGCTGGATCCTCTGTACTTTCACCTGGTTTTTGAACCGGAACTCCCGTCGAACAATCGATGTCGCGCATCCTCGAAAGTTTGTTAAACACAATTACTCGACCGAGTCCGACGCACCGGCTAAATTGTATCAATTGATACTTGGCAATGTTGAGTGCTCGATAAATATATAATCGGGAGTAAGAGAAATCCGGTTCAGAAAATTCGACGCAGTCGGGTGACTCATGTACTGCCAAGGGAGATGCGGATCCTTCATCCTACACTGTCCCTGTAGCGATGGCTTTAAAACTGCAAATAGTACAAATTATTAGCACGGGACCTACTGATTAGGACGAATCTCTATTAGGATGAATCTCACATTTATTTGAGAATTTAATACAAATTATTCACGGCATATATACGCATACATAGTCCTTGTAGTGATGGGTTTGATACATTAACAGTGCAAGGTATTTGCACAACATCTGTCAGTTAGGCCAAATGGTTATAAAATTTATTTTACAATTATGAAAAGCATAGAGTCATATTCGTAGTGCTTGTAGTGATGGGTTTAAGTCGTAAATAGTTCAACAAGATGAACGTATGATGTATTAGGTAGGTGAAATGGTTCTAAAATTTATTTTGCAATTATGGAAAGTATATAGTAGCGTAGATAGATAATAAATAAATTTTAAGCGAACAATTATATAATTTCGTTGCCTCTACAAATTCCGAATGCAGTTTCGTAATGTTTATGAGACTTGCTAGCTTTTTATGGTTTATGACAGTGTTTAGCGTTGAATTAATTTTAGGTTATGTTTGAAGTGAACGTCTGTAGAAATTTTTGAACGGCCGGCGCGGAGGGCACGGTATAGATGTTGCAGCATTTGAAGTAACCTGTGTACATAGTTGTGTACACACAGGTTTCGACACGTCTGCGATTTCCTTCAGTTTCTATTCTCTCGAAAAAATCCACTGTTCCAAGGCCTCGGAGGAGGCCTTTCGCAAAACCAGTTTCGCATTAATTCTGCCAAAATTGTTGAACGTTTACCAATTCCTATATTCTGTAGAGGAACAAGGCGTCGAAAATAGCATAGCGTATATACGAAAGAGGAACCGAAACGGCTCTAAAGACGCTCGGTTGTCGTCGTAAACAAAGTGTCCATAACGTCGGACGTCACCGTTTAGGACCCAATATAAACAGCCATATAAACCGAAAAGGTGTTCCCAAGTTGTCAGCCGAATACGTCATACTTCCTGCACGGTCTGCATTTGAATGAATCATTGCTGTAAAATTAGCTGCGCCGCGAAAACTGTAGCGCCAATCAGTGAACACTGAAATTATTTATAAAATGAATAATCATCAGCCATCCGAGAAAATTAACGTGCTGCCTGAGCACAGGCTAGACGATTTTACGTCAGCGCTGCACTAATACTGTCTGCGACTTAAATATTACAATTTCATTAATATGCAGCTTTTTATCAATTATATTATTGATAAAATTGAACGGCCATGTCGTGATACGTATAATTGGAAAATCTATGATGTTATTTATTTATTGTTACACGTTCCATATTGTGTATATTACTAGACATTATATGTAGAAGTTTTAATTTAATTTATTAGACATTTTATGCAAATGCATCTTATTGTGCATTTTATACAATTGTATATTGTACAGTATATACTAACGTGTATATTGTACGTTTTATGCAAACGTGTATATTATTCTACATAATATACAAATGTGTGTTAGTTTACATTTATTGCATGAATATAACAGTAAGTATTTATTAAATTTCTTATATGCACCAAATTAGAATTCTCTACCTCAATGTATAGGAAATGAATGAATTATAAACTTTTCGTCAGTGCACTTTTTAATTTGTTAACTTTGCAGGATAATACAATACAATAATCAAACAACAAATGTGTGTAGGACTATGTTCCATCAATAACTGGGACATGTATATATTTCTGTCCAAACACTGGTCCATTGGAGGAAAGATTCTTTTTGGGATGTATGTTGAGAAATGGACTTATACCATTTTTCTTTGGTCTGCAAGAACAACTTCAAAACCACCCCTAAGGACTTACAATTTGAAGACCACAATGCCAATCCACTTCCTGTAAAGATGGAGGAAATGGAGGATCTACCAGATAAACCTATCGACATTTGAAGACAATTATCATTAGCCTAACAAGTGACTAATACCATTTTTCTTTGATCTACAAGACCAACTCTAAAACCACCATTAAGGACTAACAATTTGAAGACCACAGTGCCAATCCACTTCCTGCAAAGATTCCTTTTGGGGTGCATGTTGAGAAATG
>JAQQRL010000442.1:0-11550 GCA_028453745.1 Agapostemon virescens | reverse complement strand
TATATAAAAACAGATTTCCAACAGATTTCTAAATAAATAATTTTTCCAAAAAGATTTCATTCAATTAGAATGTCCAATAGCTGTCGGCCCATTTTTTATCTTAAGACAAGTTATACAGGGTGTCCCAGAAGTATCGTGACAGCGGGAAATGAGAGGTTCCTGAGGTCATTTGAAGCAACTTTTTCCGTAGCGAAGATGACTAGGTCATGGTCGAAAAATGACTAGCCAATGAGAGAGAAGCGCGCGAACTAGCACGTGCTCGGTCGTGCGCGTTCGACAGTTCGCCGGTCAGGCGCGCGAACAGAAGTCCGAGAGCGCGAGCTTTCCAAATTTTTTTTACTACGCGACGATAATAATTTTAAGAAAAACTCTGTTTATTCTTATTTCAGAATGTCTAAAGAATAATTACTAATTTTTCAGATCTGAAATAATAAACAATTTAGCCGTGTCAGCCGTTTTAATTTTCTGTTATGCATAACATCTCACGCGTACCACATAAATTTTTATACAATAGGTACTGTGAACATGAACAATAAGTAACCCCATCGAAATACGTAAACGATATTTAAATTTAAATAATTCTGTGTCCGAACAGAATTCTACGAACGACTCGCAAAACTAATTTAATTATAAATAATCGCGTTAAAGAACATGCAGGATATGTGTGTTTAAGAATTGTTAAAGAGCATCATTAACAGTAAACTCACCCATTCAGTTGTAAATCCACTGCATGGTTGTAAATGTGGACAGCAGGACAGATTCCTATTCGATGGCGACGAACGCAGCTAGCGGACGAAGGAAGGCTATCCCAATGTTCACTTTCATTGTACTATCACTAAACACTGATATAACTTATTTAATAGTATTTAAGACGATGTTTCCTTCGTTTAAATTTATGACTCTGGAAAGAGCCGATTTTAAAAAGAAATATCTAACACAATGCCTAAAACACACGTTTCACACATTTTCTCCAATCCGTTGTTCACACCGCACAAGAACATTTAAAAAGATATTATAATGCAATAACGCGCTCGCGACGTCCTTTCGAGCGAGCTTGTAAAATGAATTGAAAGAGAACAGAGAAATTCCTTGTCCTGAAAAACAGAAAAGGTAAATACATATCTTTTAATAGAACCGTTTTTGGAGTAAGTCGTCGCTTTGTGAGGGCTTGAATTGACTTTGTCATATTTATGACCCGTCCTTGAGACTCGGCCGCATGTGGCTCGCACTCGAAACGAAGCCCAGTCGAGAACAATGTTTCGCGTTCGATAGTAAACATTTGAAACTCTGTAGGATGAAAACAACATTTTCACGACCATCGCGTGAGTCTTCCACAGTTTCTTTCGATGGAAAGGACGTCGTGAGCACGTTATTGCATTATAATTTCTTTTTAAATATTCTCGTGCGGTGTGAATAAGGGATTGGAGAAAATGTGTGAGACATGTTTTAGATATTGTGTTAAATATTAACATCGTCTTAAATATTATTAAATAAGTTATGGTATCAATGTTTAGTGATAGTGCAATGAAAGTGAACATTGGGATAGGCGGCCTTCGTACGCTACCTGCGTTCGTCGTCATGGAATAGGAATCAGCTGATCAATTCATCATACACTGTAAGCGGTCAACGCAATGTCCTGCTGTCCACATTTACAACCATGCAGCAGATTTACAACTGAATGGGTGAGTTTACTGTTAATGACACTCTTTAACAATTCTTAAACATACATATCCAGCATGCTCTTTAAAGCGATTATTTATTATTAAATTAGTTTTGTGAATCATTCGTTGAAATCTGTTCGGACACAGAATTATTTAAATGAAAATATCGTTTACGTATTTCGACGGGGTTACTTACTGTTTATCTTTATAGTACGTATCGTATAAAAATTTCATGTGGTACGCGTGAGATATCACGCATCCGAGAAAATCAAAACGGTTGACACGGCTAAATTGTTTATTATTTCGAGTCTGAAAAATTAGTAATTATTCTTTAGAGATTCTGAAATAAGAATGAATAGCATTTTTCTTAAAATTATTATCGTCGCGTAGTAAGAAAAATTCAGAATGTTTGCGCTCTCTGACATGTTCTTTCACTTCTGATCGCGCGCCTGGCCGGTGGACGGTTCGAGCACGCTTGCCCGTGCACGTGTTAGTTCGTGCGCTTTTCTCTCATTGGTCACTGATTTTTCGACTGTTAGAGTAGTAGTTATTGAACACTTACTTCTGGAGGAAACTAATCCGCTGTACCAGGGCCATATAGTAAGCCTTCTGTGGCTTCAAAAAATTCATTTTGCTCCGTTTGGTGCATTCTACGAGAGAGTCGTGCCTGTTTTGTGCTGCTTTGTCTGCGGCGTTCCTTTCTCGTTATGCGCTGCGCGTCATACGTATCGGCAAAGAATTTGCATTGTTGCCCGATATTAATATTTAATACATTCATTATTTTTAATACAGCTGAGTAGCCCTCGTTAAAAATGCCAGCCGCAATAAAGGCGGAGGTTTCGATAATTTTTGTTCCGGAATTTACATGCTTTGGATTTAGGCGCCAAACCGTTGAATTGAAACTTTCATTGCAATTCTGTGTGTGTTCGCCTAGACACCTGGTTAATAAATCCTCCTTTGAAAGTTCTTCATATATCGGTTTTAAATGTTTAAGGACATCTGGGTGAAGTGTACTAGGATGATTAAAATTATCTAATTCACCTTTCGCTTCAGCTTTGCGCCACTTGCACCTGACGCTTACCTGTTCGGCTAGCTGTATCTCCCAAAATACATAAAATTTTGCTCCGTAACTTTATACACGTATTCTAGACACATACTGGAATCAATTTCAAACAAAAAAGAAAATCGAAAATTTTCATCTTATAAAGTGTATTTCCCCTTTAACCCAGACCACGTATGACCTTTCCAATAGGTAATTGTATTCGTCTTGAAATACTTTATCAGAATGGTAGTAAAAAAAATATCGTTCCATTTAAAAAAGACAGAGATGACCTTCATATATCCTTGACCTTCGCCTTGGCCATCACCTATCAAAACACTAGTAACATCGGATGACGGAAGTTATTCGGGTGGCCAGTTTTGAGTGCCTCCACCCTGTATACGATAATGTTAAGATATCGTCCAGTCTCAAGTTGAACCACCCCATGTACCTTGTATATTTGAAAGGTTTTTACCCCCTTGACAGACAGACGATCGTCGATCGTACAGGAATGTGTGAACTAATATCACGAACAAACAGAAAACCAATTCTATAAACATATTCGTCAAAAGTGATGTATTAAATTTGTACTCGATATTATTCGTTTATTAGAGATTTCCTCGAAAGTCCCTCGAGTTTCCTAAAAATTCGTTGAGCTGGTTGTATTGTCCCTTTTCTCGAATTACCCCACACATAGGTAGATAAACAGATAGATAATAATTAAAAATTATTGATAAGATTGGGATGATAAATTTGAAATTATTCTAAATGTCTGTTGTTTTTTTTTTCATTTTGAACGTAGGTGATAACCAGTGCTAGTCCGTCGGCGGATTCTTTAACGGACACGACGAATTCAAGTTTCGCTACGCCACCTTTCAGTTTGTCGCCGATCGGAGAATCTCAAGGTTTTGCAAGATGGCGGTCGACGGCATCGTTCGAGGAACAGGGAGTTGAGCTACAACTTCCCGAAATTATTCCGTTGGAACTTCCCGAACCTCGGGAACTGACAATTTATCGGCAACCACCACCGCGGAACGATTTCGGGTTTTCTTTGCGTCGCGCCGTTGTCGTAGAACGAGCCGCTGGAGGATTTGGTACACAGATGAGATCGGTGATTTTTGCCGAACCTGGTTCGCTGGTGCAACACAACAACGACACTGGCTTGTTACCCGGTGACAGATTAATCGAGGTCAATGGAATCAACGTCGACGATAAATCACGCGAGGAAATTATTGATCTCATCAAGCGATCTGCCAACAGCGTCGTCGTAAAGGTAAGTTTAAGAATCCAAATTGCCTTGATTTACCATGTTCGTTTTATTTTAAGTTTATCCTAATATGCGATAATCGAACGTTCAAACGTACTTACTTCTGACAAGGGAACATATCGAAGCGTACGTAATACGCTGATTTTTATAAAATTTTAGTATGATACAGTTTGTTGAAAACTATTTGATAGGCGGAAAAGTATTGAGAGATTTTCGCCATTTTTTGATTAACACTAGAACTACCGAGTAATAAATCCTATCAATGTATATTGCTTTGTAATAATGACAAAATTGCATCCATTCAGATCTCGTAGAATTTTTATCGTAATGTCTGCTTCAATGAAGAAATTCATTCCAAACTTTTCGGTGAAAATGTGTTTATAACTTCAGTAATTGTAAACGAAAAATCAAGAACCAGTCATTTTGACTGGTTCGGTAGTTCTAGTGTTAAATGAGATATATGGCCATTATTATCTATCACCTTTTGCCATTTTTGGGGTAGAGCCATAATCCCATTGGAATAGAATTTCTGTGGTTTATCGACTAAATACTTGGTCACGTGATTTTTACAGTCCTTCATTAAATCAAAATCGAAATTAAAATCAAATTTTTCTTTAGATTCACATCGTTAATATTGGATAGTCGGGAAAGTATTGCAAGATTTTTGTTATTTCTTTATTAAATATTTCTTTTATTCAAAACGAATTTTATTCAAGTATATATTGGTCATTCTTATCTATGACCTTTTGCCATTTTTGGGGTAAAGCCATAATCCCATCGGAATAGAACTTCTATGGTTTATCGGTTAAAATCTCGGTCAAGTGATTTTTCACAGTCCATTTTTTAATTCAACTCTTTACCATCAAGGTAGTTTTATAGAGATCGAAATAAACGTTAGTCTGATGGTGCAAGGTCTGGACTGTACGGTGGGTGCATCAAAACTTCCCAGCCAAGCTCTCTCAATTTTTGCCAAGTCATCAAACTTCTGTGTGGTCTCGCGTTGTCATAATGAAACACAACACCTTTTCTGTTGATCAATTCTGGTCGGTTTTTTTAATCGATTGCTGTAGTCTGGTTAATTATTAACTGCAGACATTACAATCAATCATTTGATCAGGCGGTAGCACTTCATGATGACAATTCCTTTTGAATCCCACCAAACACACATCACCTTTCTTGGCGTCAATCCTGGTTTTGCCACCGTTTATGATGATTCACCGGCCTTTGCTCACGATCTTTTTCGAACATTGTTGTCGTATGTGATCCATTTTTCATCGCCTGTTATCAATCTTTTCATGTTAGCTGTCACGTAAACATCGTTGCCCTGCGGAAATCTGTGACATACAGTAGCGCACGAAAGTATTCGGACACTCTTCAAACTTAAATAACTTTTTTAAGAATGGACCAAACGTTTTGACTTTTCTTGAGCAAATAGTTGCATTGATTTAATAAATGATATATAAAATAAATTTTGTAAATATTGGAACTGATGTGAATTACATGACCAATAAAAAAGGAACTTTTTAAATATTTTTTATTTGAGCCACGCACAAAAAATTTTAAAGACGCATCTGGTAGATCTATGATAGTTATACGCATGCAGAAAAATTCATTAAAATCGATCGACGTACACACGAGCTACGTGCCATCGAAAATGGTGAAAATCGCAATTTTTCACGATTCTTGATCAATTTCTGCTTAAACTACAGAAATTCTTACATCTTTCTATGCGTGCCATTTTTTCCCGCGTCAATCGATTTCGGCGAGATTTTCGGCATGTGTATAACTAACACAGTTCTGAAAAACGCGTATTTTAAATTTTCATTACGAGTTGAAATAAAAATGTTTTAAAAAATGTCTTTTCTACTTTCCCACGTAATTTCTACCAATTAGAATTATTTCAAAATTATTTTTTGCATATCATTTAGTAAATCAATGCTGCTAGTTGCTCCAGAAAAGTCAAGTCGTTTGGTTCAATTTTCAAAAAGTTATTTAGGTTTGAAGAGTGTCCGAATACTTTCGTGCGCTACTGTAAGGTTGAATCTCCAACTTGATATTACGTGAAGAAAATTTTCAAGTATTGATCACACGTGGCATTTGTTTGCAGAATGTTTCTTTTTGTTAGTGGAAGGTATATGTTCTGGAAAATGTGCCGAATGTTTTGCCTGTAATCGAGTTGGGTACTCACTTTGCAACGGTCTGCCGCGTGTCGAGTAATTAGAAAGTGACAAATTGTGTAGCATATCTTCTGCGATATTCAATCGAAAATGTGCAATCGATTGTTTTGTTGAATTAGGCAATATAGAATACAGAACATACGCATGATAAATAGCTGTATCAAGCAGATAAAAGAATATTTTTTTGGAAAAGGGGAGAGCATTTTGAACATTTTAAATGAAACAGAATTGATGCACGATTTTGGACGTCAAAGTTTACAATGGTACATGAAATGGATGACGTCTGACAGATGTCATTGTATGTCAAGGGGTTAATTGTAGGCTCCAGATCGACCAACTTTCGAAGTACGAATCCTGAGAAGTTTGTCAGCGTAAGACAATAATTGGTAACCAGTGTAGTGCGTAACGCTACGCGCAATTTTTAATAAATATACTATATTATAATTGCAACAAACTCGTAAAATCGAATATAAAATTCGATGTATTTTTCTAAATACGTCAATACCTCATTTGCCGAACGTTTATTTTATTAATTTTATTTTTAACAGTTAACATTTGAAATATTAACAATTTGTCCTAATTTAAAAAGTATCCAAAATTTCTCGTCTGATCTTTTTACACACTATTCCTGAACATATTACTCTTTAAATACTAATTGATTCTGTTCGCCTATCTCCGCTCGAATCAGAGAAAGTCCTCAAGACAACGTGTTTTCTATCGACGCGTATGCAGCGATGTCCGAGTGCATAGCGTATCACGTTTCACGCATTTCCGATAACTTGCTAAAAAACTGTTTCCAACAAAAATCGGTCAATAATTATACAGTAATAAATTGCACTAAAAAAACGAGGAAAAAGTCTTTATTTAATGAAACTGTATGAAATCTCTTTAATGTGTTTTGCAACATCATATTTATTTCCATTAATCAATGTACCCTCGGGTTCTGTTTGAGAAAGTATTAGGCGTCTTAGGTCACAAATGTTATCAGTTTAGAAGTTACTATTTTTCGAATCGAATTGCGGCAGTGGCGCGACTTGGAAATTTTGGAACCGCTCGAAATCGCGAAAATAGGCAAAATGGGGTCGATAAAAGGAAGCTTTCTGGATTTCCCTGAAATGCTAGCCTCGATATTGAATAGTATGTTTAAAGTGGAAGGATTGGGGAAGATTTTAGCATTGGATCCATGTCGATAGCGATGATAGTTTGGTCGTGACACGCCATCAAAGAATGACCAATATTGAAGGAATGTATCCCCCTCTTTTAAAAATCGCGAAAAATTAGGAAGATACGCAGATCGGGGAAATACGCCAATCCCCAAACCATCCCTCTCTCAGAGGCAGTAATTTCGGTCAAAAAATATAGTTTCTTCGATTTTTTTGTAACTCTGGCTACAAGTAACTGGACTTATAGGTTGAGTGTATTTCAAACCTCAGCTCGATTGGAATCGAATTGCGGTCGTGGCGCAACTTTGAAATTTTGGGACCGCTCGAAATCACGAAAATAGGGTCGATAAAAGGAAGCTTCCTGGATTTCCCTGAAATGCTAGCCTCGATATTGAGTAGTATGTTTAACCCCTTGCACTCCGCTGTCCCCTCTCATGGGACATCGTAATTCTAGCATATCACTCGGATGTCCCCTCTCATGGGACATTAAAGTTTATTAGTGATTAAGGGGATTTAAGTTATTTCAGCGCAACTTTCTGTGACACGCATGTTTCCCTGAAGTTTTCTCTTGAAATGGCATAAGAAATCAAATCAAAATATAGTAAAATTACTAAGAGATATAAAAAAGTGTCAGCGGGTTTTGTGTCAGAAGAGAAGGCGAGAAGCGTGCTCACGACGGTCCGAGCACTTCTCGGCGCCACTTGAAAAGAGCGATAAGGAGAGTTTATAAAAGAAAGGTCGGTATGCGAGCATACCTCGCACTGTATAGTGAGATTTATAAATATAAATAAACAAGTCTAAAACCGAAGGAAAAGATTTTCAAAGCTGAGCTCGGTCTGGTTTGAAGATTCGAGCGGTATAGATAGATCTAACGAGTGAGAAAATCGGAAAAGTGATTCTTCTCTTGGTAAATAAGTTCTTTTGGTAAATATAATTTTGTGAGTTAGTAATAACAATTAGAAATTTTCCATTTTCAACCCAATTAGAAATTTTTAAGGCACTCGTTGACCAGTTGAAAGGTGATTTTCGTGAATCGAGAACGCGTCCATCCACATCTTCTGCGGACAATAGATTAGATAATAAACTACATATTCCCGATGTGAAAGAAAACGGGATTGCATTGGTCCTTCTGACAGAAAAACACCTGGTGGCAGGCGTCGAATGACTTATTATTGTCAAACGTGCACAAATCAGCCTGCAATGCATATTGGGGAGTGTTTTAAGGTTTATTTCACTGTACAAAATTATAAAAAATAAAATATTGATTTTTTTTACAAATATACATTTTTCGATGCCAACCAATTCGTATAAGTCTAATATCATTATAATACGTTACTTGGTTTCAAAACTATACTAAATACTACGAGGGTCTGTAAATGCACGTTTCTGCCACAATGTAGCGCTGAGTAGCTGATAGCCAACGTCCAGAATGGTCCGGAGTGCAAAGGGTTAAAGTGGAAGGTTTGGGGAAGATTTTAGCGTTGGATCCATGTCGATAGCGCTGATAGTTTGGTCGCGACACGTCATCAAAGATTGGCCAATATTGAAGGAATGTATCCCCCCCTTTTTAAAAATCGTGAAAAATTGGGGACAAATTTTTAGATTACCGATCCTTTCGTAATTGTGGCTACACGTTTCTCGACGCGCTCATTCGGTTAATATTAAATTTTTCACATTTATAGTAGCGATTACGTTCAGAATACAAAGAAATAAATAATATTGTTTTAGTATAGTGAAATTCAGGTGTCCGATTATTGAAATCTGTTTTCACAAAAACGCATCCCTACCTAAAATTTCGCTATTTTCGGCGTATGTCGTAACTGAATTCCTACTGTACGGTATGGTTGATGCGTCTCAAAGTCTGTCGCAGTTAAGGGGTTAAAAACTAGGCTTTTAAAAAATTGCGCGACATAAAATAATGACCAGAGAGAGAGAGAGAGAGAGAAAGAGAGAGAGAGAGAGAGAGAGTGAGAGATCGTCGCTACAATTGCGACATCTCCCTCGCAAAGAAATAACCATTATTTCTCCCCGCTACTACTTCTTACTACCTACGCCACGGCCTACGTCTACGTCATTGGTAGTCCCACGCAGTTATGTTTACTCTACTTCGGGCAACTCTGCTCATTGCAAGTAAAACATACTTCGTATTAACGATTACACAGCTTCGTATGTATTTATTAAACCTATCACGCGGTTTATGGGCTGGCGGTAGCACAGTTAAATCGTTAGTAGAACAGATTAGACGAAGTAAAATGTTGTGTTCTGACCCCTATTCGCGTTGACAGTTTAGAGTAGCAATTTTGTAAACAACTCATTTTGCGGGTGCATCGAGTTTCACGATTATTTTGCGCTGAACCGACATTGTCGGGTGAGAAATAAAAATCGTATTGTAATGTCACAACGAAGCACATAATCGATTTTTCGTTGCTTATGGTTCAATACTCGATACGATAATTTAAATTTTCATGAAGCTCTTTACAGTTATAATAAGTACTCACATATATTGTCTATACATGTAGCCACTCCATTTGCTCTTTAAAAACGAACTTACTTTGCACTTGATTTATCAATGTTGTTATTGTAACACTTAAAAATGGTAAAAACTAAGCTAACTTTTTTAAGAAAATTTATTATTGATTCGAAACATGAAACGGAACAAAGAATAGAAACTATGTTCTTGTGATATTTACAATTTGTATTTGATTCTTTGATAAGGACCGTTAAGTAAATGAACGTTGAAAGCATCGGTTTTTATTAGTTTCACGTGTTAAGGGTGAAGTGCTACATATTCAGTGTTACATTTACAGGTGCAGCCGGTTGCGGAACTGTCAGAATTATCGAGACGAGGTGACAACGACGGTCAGCAGGTTGAGCTTGATGCTGCGAATATTCGTACCGGCACGCTTCGACGATCTGGCAGCCTTCGATTCCATGACAGTATGGTAAATATTTCTTATTTCGATAAATATTTTGTTTTTAAAATAAATAAATGGTAACTATATAGATAGGTGATTTCTCACCAATTTTTATTACCTTGAAATCTGTTGTCAGGGTCATCGTTTCGAGCAAGTTTTCTCTATACGTGTTACCGTCGTTTATTCTTTTCTAGCAAGGAGAGTGCAAGGTCTTCGGGTCACCGATTCAGTTGAATCTTTGTACATTGGTAGAGTATGTTCTTCTGATTAAGAGTATATATGGTTATACCCGCCAACACTCAATAGTTTTTTAAATATTCATAAATAAAGATTGAGAGCCGTTAAATGAATTTCTATTACGATTATTCACGAAATGAGTGCTTGGCATGGTCGGTTCGATTCTCCGCCGCCAAACCTTCTTTTTTCATTTACTCTATGTATGTATCTTTCATACATATATTTATTTACAATTAACAGATAATCACTAACTATATAATTAACTCATGTATTAACAAGAATACAATTAACTCATAAATTTACAACAATACAATTAACTTATAAAGTTATAATAATACAATTACACTATAATATGAATTTATAGTAAAATTTGAATGAATCACAAATATCAAACGATGCGTTATTTTATATGAAAGATTTATTACGTCAAAAATATTTAATCACAAATGAAGTATCAAATATTATTTCAAATAAATTTATGAGTTAATTATATAGTTAGATGTTATCTGTTAATTGTAAATAAATACATGTATGAACGATAAATTGTGTTTAATAATAATTTATGTTTTTATATTATTTCCTGCAATAAGTTAAAGATTTGCGAATGAAAAAAAAGAAAAAAAATATTTGTGAATGAAAAAACGTATAGTAAGAGTAAATGAAAAAAGAAGGTACGGCGGCGAAGAATTAAACCGACGTCTGCCGCGTGTGAGCCTAGAAAGCTGCACCATGCCAAGCACTCATTTCATGAATAATCGTAATAGAATTTCATTTAACGGCTCCCAATCTTTATTTATGAATATTTAAAAAACTATTGGGTGTTGGCGGGTATAAAAATATATATTCTTAATCAGAAGAACATACTCTACCAATATACAAAGATTCAAATGACTCGGTGACTCGAAGACATTGCACCCTCCTTGTTAGCAAAGAATCTGGGAAACTAAATTTTTCGACCGATATTTTACCCTCTCAGAAAGGGACAGTTTGTGGGTTAGCGGAATTCCCCAATCTGCATATTTTTCTTAATTCCATTACGATCGACCTGGAAATTGCCATACACTCTAACCGCGCGTCTAGAAACGTGTACC
>JAQQRL010000439.1:0-11581 GCA_028453745.1 Agapostemon virescens | reverse complement strand
AGAGAGAGAGAGAGAGAGAGAGAGAGAGAGAGAGAGAGAGAGAGAGAGAGAGAGAGAGGAGTAGGAGGAGAACGAAAGAAGAAGAGAAGGCGGTGGCGGGCGTGCTTGCACCTCTGGCCTCGTGACCAGACGGTAATTGCAATTGCCTCTTTCGTGGGAGGGCCGTGGGTAATTGATAATTAAGCGGGCGTCGTCTACCGACCAGGCCCGAGGACCGAATTTAACGACGTTGTTCCCCCGCCGTGTTAATAATACGATAACTCATCGTAACGGATTAACTTGGCCTGCATCCCCGTTCCGATTGTCCGTCACTGACGAACAGTTACCGGAATCGTGACCGAGAATTCTCCCGGCGATATTAAACACCGATCGTGGAACACTTTGTACACTATCCAGTCGCAATTCAATCGTTTGCTATTAAGTGTAAAGGAAAGTCTTGTCTCGTTTTTATTTAGATATTCGAAGTCATCTATTCACGTGGTCCACTGTTGCCGTTTGGTCCCTAAGCATGTTTGCGATATCAATAAATATGTCACCGTTCCCAATCGTGATTCGTAAAACATTAACACAAATACCAAATGATCTTCGCGATTTGGATATTTATTTTAATGGAAAATCCTTTCGAATGTTTTCTGATCAACCTTCACATGTTCTTAACCCTTTGCAATGGCTCCTCTCGGGCGATACCGAAAGTTGCCATACTGTCATCTAAAACAACTTTTGCATCACTATATTTGTATTCAAGAAATCGGTAAAAATTGAAGCGTTGCACGTGCGAGTAATATTAGGTAAAAAGGCATAAGTTTCTCTAATTTCACTCCAGTTCGCTACAAGTCATATACGATATTGTTATTTTACGCATTTTTAAATATTGTTCAGACAGTGGGCATAAAACAGTTACGTTCACTTACAGGCATCTTTGAATTTTTTTAGCCACACTCGTTTCTATAATGGCACAATTAAGTTCACTTTATCCATTTTGATTTCGCTCGTTCTGTCTCTTTCTCGAGTAATTTATCCGAAGACGGGATAAGATTCATTGTCTCTGCTGATAGAAGGACCTCGTCTTCTTCTATCTTTACTTTCGCGCGTCTCCGTATCTTCTTGTTCTCCGCGCTGCGATAAAAGCGTCTATCATCGTTAGCATGATGATGCTTTGTCTTCGCGAAAGAGGTCAGAGGTATTTTTATATCGCGCGCAGTATAAAAGTGAAAATAATGTGCCTCTAAAGATTCCGAAGTGTTCGAAAAAAAAAAGAAAAACGAAAAAGAATAAATGTCGAGGGCGTAAAAACGCGGCAATAATTGACAAAAGTTTCCGGATCGATCGTATCTCGCGCATGTAACGATTACCATTCGACGTTCGAGAGGCGTGGAACGAGCACGATGTGCCCGTATGTCTGTGTAACACTGTACATACCTACTTCCGCGCTGTCGTATTTTGCAAGCATTCGACGCAGCAGGAATTTGATTTTTCGCGACGCCTTGCACGCCGGCACGCGAACGATTTTTGACGAAAAAGCGCGCGATGCACTCGAAAAAGATCCTCGAACGCCCAGATAAAAATACACTGTACCGGTGAAACGCAACGGATATAAGAATACCGTGGCACAGCCTCCTGAAATAGCCTAAGCCGAGTCATTTTCGGAGTCACCTTTTTTAACTTCGCTCGGATTGCGAGTAACGACTTGGAGATTTCCGAAATTGTTTGGTGAATGCACGGTATTCTTGGAAAAAACGCTGGTTGCATGGAATTCGGTTTTGTTTGAGACATTGATAATTTTTGGAGGATCTTAACACTTGCAGCAAAGAATATTAACAATCTTCGGATGTGCATAAGAACTTGTCTTCAATATTTTTTAAAAAAGTAAGGTAATATTGTTGTTTAAATAAAAATATGTTTCGAGGTCGCTCGGATTGCGGGTGACGACTTGGGGATTTCCGAAATTGTTTATTGAATGCACGATATTTGTGGTAAAAACGCTGGTTGCACATAGTTCGGTTTTGTTTGTACAAAATGATTTCAATCGAGAATATTTTCAGACTTCCGATCTGCAGAAGCATTTGTTTTCAATTCCTTTAAAAAATAAGGCAATGCGCCTTATTCGTTTATTCTTTATATTTTTCTAAGAAGTCGTAAAGTTTATACTATAATTCGTGCTCTCAAAGACACGCGTGACGCTAGATTATTTTTGAAAATATGCTAGGCGAGCAAAATAATATTTATTAAAACTGTAAAGGAACAGCTTGCATACTTAAAAATATTCTAAGTTTTGTTTCACTCTCATATTTCTGCTTAGTTACTTATTTTTTACAATTTATCTCTTGAACACATAAATGATAACAGATCGTTGTTTCAAATATTACAAGTATGAAAAACAATGCTTGTTAAAATTAGATAGGAAAAACTTGCGCACCTAAAAATAGTATGACTCTCGTTTTGCGTGTTTACTTACTTATTTGTTTTCTCAATGTGCTTATTTGCATAGTGATCTTTGCTCTCCTGATTTATTTTTAACAAAGCAAACAAAGCACCTGTATCACATCGTTCGTACGTTACCACACTATGCAAATTGAATGAAATAAGCTAGGCACAGCACCTGCTCGCAGGTGATGCACAGATATACTATGAGTACAATAAAATAGTCGGAGTTCATTCATGATTACAGATCTCTAAACACACAAAGCAGGTACTTGATATGTATCATATATGCTGCGCGAGGCATTAAGAGATTAAATCGTTATGAAACATCCTTTCTTAATTCTTTATAATTCGCTGAATACATAAAACAACATTGAATTGTTACAACATCGCGATATTATAAAAATACCATTATTAAACATTATTATATCTCGGTAACAATGAATTTTCATCTGTATGTTGAGGACAATAATAGAGAAAGGGCTGAAAGTAAATTGAATGTTTTCTTTTGCATATTGACTTGTTAAGCTAATCTATGATTATATTAAAAAATTTCCCCCGAAGCAGGTCTTTTAAACAATCGCCATCTACGATTTATCAATAAAATAATATATCTTTCGATACTCTCAATGCTTTCTTGCTCTTACCAATGCAATTCTTACTTTCACTGTAGAAATGAATTAATTTCGAATTATTGTAACTAGCCGCAGCGATTGCTATGCAAATACTGCAAGAAAGTATTTCACTTTACATTTTAGATTACTAACATAAAAATATTTCATATCTCAGATAGTATTCTAAAATAGCATACCTTTATCAAAAGTAGCATTTGCTTTCAATCGAGGGACGATAATGATTTAACTTTTAGCACTCCAATGGCTACCTCTGTAATTTTTACATTACAATGTTTGTATTTAACACTAGAACTACCAAATAATAAATGCGACCGATGTATATCGCTTTGTAACAACGACAAAATTGCATCCATTCAAATCTCGCACAATTTTTATCGTAATGTCTGCTTCGATGAAGAAATTCACTCGAAACTTTCTGGTGATAATGTTTTCATAACTTCAGTAATTGAAAACGAAAAAATCAGGAACCAGTCATTTTGACTGGTCATTTTGGATGGTCATTTTGTCCTACAAGTTATTTCACAATAACAGTGACTAGACGTTCTTTGTTCTCCGCAGAACGACAAGAAAAAAAGACAAATTTGAAGTTACTGCGTGCCTAGCTGTAATGACCGTACACAATCATCACTTAAATAAAATGTTATTTCCTTTTAAAGAAAATTAAGGAAATACATGTTTAGATCCAATTCGAAATCTTGATCACGAGTCTGACTCGTTGTAGGGCAAAAGGTTAAGAAGTCAGTAAAAATGGAATTGTTGCACGTACGATTAACACTTTGACTGCCATGTCACCCATATACGGGTGAAGGAGTTGCTTGTCCATGTTTAAAAATAAATTTGCACATTAACATATTCATTGCACTATATTTAGTTAAGATCTGGGGATATAGAACAAGGTTCAAGGATAACTTTGTGTCGTACATTATAAATTTTCGATTGTTGATTCGTTAAATAAATTACTTTGATTTTATGAAATTTTTGAAGTTATTGCTTGGGCAGTTAAAGTGTTAATAGTAAGAAATTTGATATGACGGAGAGGAAACGAACCACGTACAATGGAATTATTTTAGGACAGAAAAAGATCTGTCGACGTTGAAATTAAAATTGCTTGGAGTGCGAAGGGTTAGGATAGCATTTAAAACACATCTTCCCCGAAAAATTTACCCAGCTCTGCGAATGTGGAGCGAAAATAAAATTGAAAATAGTATCTGAAATATGTTTTCTTGAAAATGTTACTGTGCCACCGTCGCAGTGGAATGCTCCCTCGAATATAGCAATATTTCCCTGAACGGTGAAACCCGTCTCGAGTGTCCGGGTGTTCGAACACCATAAGGAGCTTCGTCTCTCCGAAAGACGCCATTCGCAGACGCGTATCTAGTCGGTATCACCTGGAGGATAGGAGCCTAGGCGCGGCGTGTGGGTGTTTCTTGTGCGAGTTTAAAACTGTTTCGGTCCGGTCACTACCTGACGAAGCCAGACGAATGAAAGTGGTGTGTAACGCGATACACGGGGGAAAGGTGGAATATCTCGGTTACGTTGAACCCAGCCAGGAATCAACGAAACTGGTCAATGGGGCCCTCGTCTTGCTCGCTCGGTGTATCGACGGACACATTCAGCCGCGGCGGTTCTCGACTTCCGCTTCGCGAAAGTCGCTTAACGACGATTTCGATCATCTTTTCTTCGAGGAGACGTTGACTCTAATGCCACGGCCTTCCACCGTTCGATCGAGCTAAATCTAGTTTAAGTAACGCAATAAAAGATAGAGAAAATTCGCTCGGGATCGAGGATTAACCGTTTCTGATACGAGGTTTCTCTCATATCTTCATTTGACGCGTATACGCGGTGATCTGCAAACACGCGATACCAGCTCGGAGAGTGCAGAAATATTCCTATGGAAATATTCGCGGAATATGGTATCGAATGCTGAAAATTTATTCACGCGAACTCCGATGAAAGTCGGTTTCTTGTGCTGGAGTCGCGGCGTTATTTTCAGAATATTTAACGTCTCGAACTGTCGAGCGACTTTTACGTGTTCTATATTTACATATTTAATTCATTGAGATTGCGGTTATTAATAATTATTATTAGTTATTGCCGAATGAAATTTGCAGCCTATGCTATAATCTAGTTAATTTAAATATGAATGCGTTTAATGCTCAGGGTCATTAATCTTATGGCAATCGAATTTAAGTTATCGCTCTAGCCAAATGACCACGGTTAACGTACAATTCTTGAAATTATTATAACTGACGATTGATGTCATTGACGTTACTCGTATGCCTTCGGATTGTTAACTTGTTAACGCTGTCCAATTTTCAAATTTCCAAATTTTCGAGATTTGCACAATTTAATAACTGTATCTTTCGTTAGTTAAATTGTTACAGTATATTCACAAATTATTATTGTACACCTACACAACTACACAAGAACAACTATTAAGGTATAGTCGATTACTAGTTCACCCGTTTTCAAGGATGGTCAACATTTGACGCAATTATTAAATTTTAAACGCAGTTCGAAAATAGTTTCTAAAATTTGAATAGTAAAATAATTTTAAAAAAGTCAGTTTCGTCATATATTGTTAGAAGTTTCACGCACAGATTATCTATATTCGATAGAAAAGCATTTAGTATTATTCACGCGGAAAATGTTTCTTAACTATTGGCGCTGTTAATCCACGCTGTTGAATTTTGCACCTCAGGGATACAGTTTGAAATTTTATTGATGGAAGTAAAATTATTGTCGAGCGTTTTATTGTTAGAACTAGTTTAGATTTTGATTTACGAGTTATCCTTTATATCGATGAACACAGCGACCCTCCGTCGTTAGATTTTCTAAGCACGCATGCCACACGGATGAAGCGGTTAGTGTTGTTCTCATAAAACTTTTTACATTTCTCGTTTCGTTTTTGTAGATCGTGAAAAAGTGGTTAGTCTGCATCAGCGGATGGTGTTGAGATACGTGTTTCCCGAAGTCGTAAAGTAGAAACAACGTCGTACAGTGTATACTAATCAGTTGTGTCTCGAATTAACATATATAGAATTCGATGATAAAAATTGATCGTAGCGATAGCACGAAGAAATGATCGTCCAACTGAGAAAATTAATCTGTAAAAGACTGACAAGAGTCCAAATGAAAGTCAACGCGCCGTATTTCGATGGGTATGCACATATACAATTATTAGTTATTATTAGAATATATAAAACTTTACACAGTTTTGCTGATAATCAATATTTTAATCGTCGCATATTTAAAAATTGGTCTGCGAATTAAATTTCCTTTCACACTTCGCAGGAACATTACAAATCATTAAAATAGAAAATAATAATATCTAGTACTAGCAATAATACTTTAATTCAGGCATTTGTAAAACAAATTAGTAGATTTATATAACTGAAAACCATCAACATGCTATTTTGGGTTTATTAAAATTATTGAAGAACGAATAAAATGCGTATCGAACACATTCGATTGTCACATTCCATGTAGAAAATTTTGTTTTTAAAATAATAATTGCAAATCTAGTTGCGAGAGACGCCATAATAGCATTGCAGGGCTCAAATTAATCCTTTGCTATGCCATTTTCTTCAAATCTAAAGCTATTACAATGTTTTCATCACTGAAACTGTTACAGAAGAGAAAAGGCAATATATATATTTTAAACTGTTACATTTACTTCGATGAAATATTGTTTCCAAAGGAATAAAATGTGATAGACATTGTTTAAAATTTTCTCCACGAGTCTAACTCTTCATAATGCAACAAAGGGTTAATTCACAAGAAAATTGAAAGGTGCGTCGAAAGTAGGCAACTGGGTACTCGGTTATTGACACAAGGGTCAATTAATCAACGCACCTCGCCACCCAAATGAAGAAATCGCTTAAGAAAGTCCTTCAAAATCTTCACCACGAGTCTGATTCGTAATATGACAAAGGGTTAATTCACAGTCGTCCAAGAAAGAAGGCATCGCCAAACAATTCTACGCGTTACAGCAACGACGCGAAAGAAATTTGAGAGATGCATCGAAAGTAGGCAATTGGGTACTCGACTTTTAACACAAGGGTTAATTGGACCGTTTATTTTGAAACTGGTGCAAGTCCATTTTGTTTTAAACAAGATATTACGTAATTTGTACTTAATTTAGTGTAAATGTTTTATTTTAATTAGTAAATATTCAATATCTTAAAAAATGGCAATGCTGTGTTCAATTCAAATGGACTTGCACCACTTTCAAAATGAACGGTCCAATTAATCATTGCACCTCGCCGTCCAAATGAAGAAATCGCATAAGTAAATCATTTAAAATCTTCAACACGAGTCTGATTCGTAATACGACAAAGGGTTAATTCACAGTCGTCCAAGAAAGAAGGCATCGCCAAACAATTTTACGCGTTACAGCAACGACGCGAAAGAAATTTGAGAGATGCGTCGAAAGTAGGCAACTGGGTACTCGACTATCGACAGAAGGGCAGATTAATCAACGCATCTCGCCGTCCGAGGGAAAGAAGCTTATAAGAAAGTCCTTCGCAGGACACTTGAAAATTTACTGCTCTTCTTCGAAAGTTGTCGTGGTGTCATCTATGGTAGCTACCGTTGTTCGACCAGGAAGAAGAAGAGGAAGAAGAAGTAGCCAGCAGCGAGCGAGTAGAATATACGAGCGGTGCTCGGACGATTCCGCTTGCGGATCGAGCCGGGTAATTAAGAGGACGCGCGCGCACGACTGCGCGACCGCACGGGAAGACGGAAGAATGGTCCCTGTATGGTGGGCGGGGATGACTTTCAGAAATTTCGATTTTAGTGCCGGGTGGAGAGGCCTCGGATCGAGTTGTAAACGTCCGTACGCGGCGATTTTATGAAGAGTCATTCAGCTTTTCCCTCCCGCGGCAATAAAACATTTCCTGAGCGTGAGTATTAACTGCTGGTAATCGGCCCGCCGTAAATCTTCAGCCACCGCGGCGCGTCCGTGTCCGTGCGGACTGCGCCTGTTTAGGCGATCCACAGAGAGAACATCTCTCTCTTTGTCTTTCTTTTGTTGCGCAATGCAGAGCTGGCCGAATAGGTGAGCGCAGGTGGATGAAACCGGGACAACAGCCGGCGGCGCACGTTTTGCGGTTTGCGACAGTGAAATCAAGGGATTCTATGGGACTCTAGGGCAATTACGTGGTTCCACGATAACATTAGCTTGCCTTTCGGGAAAATCAACCCTACAGAGGTCTCCGAACGCGCTTGGCTGAATAACATCTATTTTAACCGTTTGAGTGCCACTAAGCGCTTGTCTAATTCCGTGTCGAAAAATGCCAAGGAGCGCAATTGTTCTGCACGTCTACAAACTATAATATTACTCCAATTTTGTCTTAATTTATCTAAAACTGAATGGTAACAGTAATGTCACTCATCAACAAAAACTGAGCGTGTTGTGATCGTCGGCTTCGCAGCCCAGAGCGCTGGCAGTTTTGGACATAAAATAGGAGAAGCGCGATCGCGTCGCTTGACACTCAAACGGTTAACCCTTTGACTTCGAAATCAACGGCGATCGATCACTAGCGGACCCAGGACGAAACGCTCTTCGTTCTTTCCTTTTCTCTCTTTCTTTCCACACCATTTTCAACCGTCAAAGAACGATGACATGAAATTTCACGGAAATTTAGAATGTTTAACCGTCGGTAGATTGCAGCGTATAATAACAATTCGGTCTGTCACCCCGTTTCTCCTCTGGCATCGCATCCATGGCTCGTTACAACGGCGGTGAGTTACTGTTACTGCTTTCGCGAGAGGGTTAGGAGGGAAAGGCGAACCCGGTGGAAATGGTATCGCACTAAAACTAGGAGTAATAACACTGTAACTCATTGTCAGTGGCCGAGTAATAACAGTGGCTTCCCGCGGAGGCGGTGGTACGCCATTTTCGTGGAAACGTGTCTTGTCTAGTAGATACCAGCGAGAAAAGAGAGAAACGCTAGCGTGCAACCTTATCGATCTTCTACTTATGCAGGATGTACCTGGTTAAGTTTTGTCACCATTTTTAACACTTTACCGACCTGCGAGTATTTCAGAATTTTTCACGGTCCACAGTCCATGATTGA
Source organism: Agapostemon virescens (assembly GCA_028453745.1). Classification (NCBI taxonomy): domain Eukaryota; kingdom Metazoa; phylum Arthropoda; class Insecta; order Hymenoptera; family Halictidae; genus Agapostemon; species Agapostemon virescens. Next base: position 2,445 of record JAQQRL010000439.1, on the reverse strand, counting down.
AAACTTTTCAACCGAACCTTCAACGCTGACAGGAATTTTTATTGGGAATCCTCAAGGCATTCACCGTAACGTTAACTAACAATTTCGTTAATAACTACAATGTAAAAGTAGTTTTTTAAACTTTATTCTGTTAAGTACAATTATTGAAAGTACTATTAATAGGCTTCCGGTCGGTAAAGTGTTAAGTTATTTCCGGTAGTGCAATTAAGAGGTGTTTCAGGCAAATTTGATCAGTACTTGGTGGACTACGTGTTCGCATATTTTTGAATCTCGAAAAATGCTTTTTACGTAAATCCATCAAGGTCAGCTTCACTTTTTAAAATGGCAGCACGTCATTCGCATCGTAGAATTGCCACTGACGTCAACACGAACTTAACAATATATCTCATAACTTTGAATTGAGGTTAAACTCGAAAATTCTATACAAATGTAATTTTAATGAAAATTATTTGAAAAATTTTTGGTGCATGAATTCCGTATTATTGTTATCATAAATATTGCAAATAATTATACGACATTAATGTCATATAAGAGGTTACTTAACAGTTCGACTGCTACGTCACCCACGTACGAATTATTTATTTATATTTGAAAATAAATTTGCAAGTCAATGCGTTTATTGCACAAAAGTTTTGTCGAGATCTGGAAAATATAAGAAAATCGAAGGTCTCACTATTTGTTTTATAATTGAAGCTTGCAATTGTTACATCGTCGAATATTTTCACTTTACGGAATTTTTCAAGTTTTTGTCCGTCGAGGCGTTAACATTAAATTTATTCAAATGTGCTTTCGATCCTATCGGATTGCATCGAATTTTTCTGATTACCAATGTCGGCGATCAAAAGCGCAGAAGCAACGTCGATATACAGCGTTTTCGCGTAGAATCGATTTTTCTTTTCGATAGCTACCACCAATTATGGTTTCCATTGAAACTTGAGTATCCACTTGGTTTCTGTCGCCGCAGCTGTTCGTTACCGACAGTGTGGTGTTTTTTCCACTTGTCGTCTATGCTCTTTGGTAGCGAGTACATGCACTTGGCAGCTACATTGTACGCGTTAGTCAGTTGCATAAGACGACCGAAGAGGAGACCCGTTCGCGGAGATATACCATGACGCGGCTTGCTAGTAGATTTTTCTACTTCCACCGTGTCCCTGAAAGCATCTTCCGTAACGAAACAATGCCCCTTTTCAAGGGCAGCCGTCTCACGCTTAGAAATACCAGTCACGTGCTCTATTACACGGCAAGATTCTAATTAGAGGGAGAATGGAGAGAGAGTAGCTCGATGTCGAAGAAGCGGAATTTTTCTTGATGACGGGCAACACGATCGTGGTTCGTCGACCATTTTCAAAGAGAAACACTCTGTCTTTATAATACTTTGTCATCCTGCGTGACTTCGAATTCATAGAGGAATTTGGCGCAACTGCTGATATAACTGGACCCGCGGATTTTTACGCGGAACAAAAATTGTCTGCGTCCGTTGTAAACAGAAATCACCTAAGAGTGTCATTTTTATCTAAACAATTTTATTATGAGGAGTAAAAATAAGTCTCCGCCGTATTTTTATCTTAAATTGAATACTTATTCAGAAAGAACGATACTTTATGTTTTATTCAAAGAATTGTCTATCGATGGTTACTACTTTTTCCCATCTTTCTGGCAGCATCCGGCAACCACGTCGGAAGAACGCTTCATCTTTTGACGCTATCCATGAATCGACCCAATTTTTGGCATCTTCGTATGACGCGAAGTGCTGCTCACACGGGGACTTATTCAGATGCGAAAATCCGATTTTTATTAAACCTGTCGGAGCTTATAGTGCTTTGAAAAATATTTGACACGTGTTGTTTGCCCTCAAAGCCCTCAAAGTTGGGGAATTTTTGAGATATCTCGGAAACCAGAGATCGAAGAAAGTTGAATTTTTTTTTAAATTGTGTGTTTTTCAATGGGAAATGTAGTCGCGCCAGAGAAAATTTCAACAAAAGTTTCTTGTTTAAACAATAAAGCTATAAGCTCCCATAAGTTTCATCAAAATGGGATTTTCGCAAATTAACCCCTTGCCCTACAACAAGTCAGACTCGTGATCAAGATTTTGAACCGATACTTCTAAACATGTATTTCCTTAATTTTCATTAAACAGGAATAACAGTTTATTTAATCGTTGATCGCATACGATCATTAGAGAACAGCTAGGAACGCAGTAACTACAAATTTGTTTTTTATTTTTGTCGTTCTGCGGACGACAAAGGAAGTCTAGTCACTGTTACTGTAAAATAAGTCGTAGGCCAAGGGGTTAAGTGTTTCCAAATAGGTTCTGACCGATGCCTGGCAAGCAACATTTCAAATGTGAACAATGTTTCTCGGCGTCAGTTCATATGGAACCCAATTTCTTTGCTTTTCAATCATTCCCAATGATTTTAAACGATGCGAAATCTCTCGTTGAGTCAC
>JAQQRL010000438.1:0-11590 GCA_028453745.1 Agapostemon virescens | reverse complement strand
TCGTAAAAAAATTCCATTATCAATGAACGAAGAAATAACGTGCTAAGTTGTTCTACAATAATTTTCGCCTGATTCTAATTTTGCGTTTTCCCTAAGCTCCCCAAAATTTCTACGCAGCCCAAAGACAGTGTTCTGTGCACTCAGGGTGCGACAGACACCCTGGCTTCGCAGGGTGGCGCGCCGTTAGCGTTTCAGGAAGATTACGGCGCCGGTAACGCGAAACGGTCTCCGTCCTCATTGTCCTGATTGTCCACGCGGATGCGTGGTTACGTAAAAATAGTCGTCGCCTCGATCTCGCGGCAAAAAGCCTGATGTATCGAGCGTATTTCGCAGCGAACGATTTATCACGAGACGGGTTTGGCCTGTCGCACGTGGAACGAAAGAACCTCGATGGATCCTCGATGCGCAATGATCCGTGCACCGAACCCCGAGGAGCTTCCAGCGTCTTGCTTCTTCAAATACCCAGCTTCCAATTCGCCCAAATATACCCGGTTACTGTTTTTGCAACGGTATTTTATCGCGAACCGTACATTTTCACTTTGAAAGCCCTGCGACACTGGAAAAACGACGCTTCTGAGACTGTTGGAAGATTCGTGACTGCCAAAACTGTTCGTTCGCACGTGCGCAGCCAGGTTTATTGCGAAAGATTGTTTTATATGGCGATTAAAAGTTTATCAAACTGTAGAAGCGTTTATTGTTGTTTTTTATAATGCTCGAATGCTTGAAATGGTCCGAAAGAAGAATCGAGTTACGTTCTTAGTTGTGCAGCGTCTTTATGGACACCTTTCGTCGAGTTTTATTTTAACCCTTAACACTCCAATGGCTCCTCTGAGGGGACACTAAAAATTGCCATAATATTATTCAAGCCAACTAATTACATTGCCATGTTTGCATTTAAAAAATCGATAAAAATTGAAGCGTTGTACGTACGAATAATGATAACAAATTTTATATGCATGAAAGGAAATGAACCATGGACAACGTAACTATTTTATGCAAAAAATATGTCTCGATTTTGGAATTAAAATTGCTTGGAGTGCAGAGGGTTAATGGATTGTTCGTTTGGAAGAATAAATTCGTTGTCGCGTATTTCTCAGCGATTTCGATTTTAGAAAATGTCTTCTGCGACGGCGAATCTCGAATTCTCAAGTTCGTGGCAGACTAAATCCATTGAAGCGTATCGGTTTTCTATTATACTTCGTCGAAGGAGACTCTTGACTTAATCTGAATAGGCAAAAGCTATCTGTAATACTGATTTTCATGAAGCGGAGTGCAATACGCGGTAAAACGTCCGCGTTGCGCGATTGAGTGTGTTTAAAGTGTTAGAATAAACGATTCTAATCCCTGCTGGAAAATATTAGGGGGACCGGAAAGTAATGTCGTCTTTTCTTTTACATATTTTGTAAAACTTCCGAAATGGAACCATCGAAAGGGGTTGTATTAGGGGGACCGGAAAGTAATGTCGTTTCTGCGCATGTCGACATTCTTTTATCATTTATCAGCTCGTTGTATACTTCAAAGTACACAAAATATGTAAAAGAAAAGACGACATTACTTTCCGGTCCCGCTAATATAACAAAATCGTTCAAAGAACACGATGCAGTTGCAGAAAATGTGAACAGAATGGCCGGAGCTGTTGAGGCGAGCGTTATGCTAGTTCGGGTAAGAGTAGGCATGGAAATCGGGGCGGTTCGCAGGATATCGGCGATGTCGCGATACGTCTGGAAGGATACAGGCCGGCAGGATGCAGCGTGCGATGACGATAGGCAGATGGAGTCAGGACAGCGTGAGATGCGCGTTATTCTCACCTGGCTTGGCCCATGCACGGTTTCCATCGGGCCGAGGTAGTGTACCCGTTCACCAAAAACCCCTCGACGTCTCTTCTCTCGCGTCCTTCGGATCCTTGATCCTCTTCGACAGCAGCGCTCTTCTGTCCTCTCTCTCTCTCTCTCTCTCTCTCTCTCGAGGATCACGACCGATGCATCTTCCGGGGAGGGGATTGCGCAGCCACGATATTACGTAATTGGATTCTCGCGGTGGATTCCCTCCCTTTAAAGGGCTAGGAGACTAAGACAGACCAAAAGAGAGAGAGAAGGAGGGAGGAAGGTTCCATTGACACGGGGACGATTCGAGGATAATTCGAAGGGGTTCGAGAGCCTCCAGATGCCGGCTCGCGACTCCAGGAGAGGAGACCTGTCTTCCGCGAACGCCACAAAGGCCGAGAGGATATGGCCCTTGTTCGGGACGAGTCGTCGAAGGGCTCGCCGTACCCTGCCCGCGAATTAAGCTCCGCTTAATTCATAGATTAATAATAAGGGCGGTCGGGAGAGGCTGAGGCCACTCGTGCCCGAACGGAGACGATCCTCTTCGGTCCGATTAGCTAGCCAGCCTCTCCACACCCCCGGCCCTCTTACCCTGATTCGATTTGCCGATTCGAGGGACCATTCTCTTTGCCGGTGCCTACACTTTCGCGATCACCGACCACCGGCTAAGTGGGATGTCGCGAGATTGCGAGATCAATCCAACCCTCGATGCCACTTTCGCCCCGAGTGCTTTTGGCTGGAGACTAGGCGCCCCGGAATCGGGATTATGAGGACTCCGGCCATCGACTTACCGTAATTCGGATCAATTAACCCATTAACGCTCGCCGATTTTTTTTTGGTAAAGCTGTTTCAATGAGGTAGTTCGTTCGGAGTTGACTTTCGGAGGTTGCCGAACGTGGAAACGGCGTTCTGCGTGTTCGGAAGTAAAGGATACCGTCGGACATCGAAATCTTGGTCGTATGAATGACTTATTTATTTAAACAAAAGATATTTTACGTGTAAAGGTGTGCAGCGCGCAGTTAAACTATAAAAAAATAGAGTAACAAATATATATTAAAATATAATGCATTGAAATAATGCAAAGGGGGTACGTTCACCTATATAAAATGCAATTCGACTGCAGTTACCTGTGACCCTAATCGCAATCTGTGTCCACATTGGCGCCAGAACTGCTGCACCTGTAAAAGTAACTAGTCCTTAATCCTTATAAAATGTTAGTCAAGAAATCCCCAAGAAAAAACTAACAGGAATTAATTTTTGCTCGCAATTCAAATGAATTCTTATCACAGAAAGCTGGACGATCTCCCCCATGCTTTCTTTTCCTGCCCTAATCCAAGTCTCAGCGCATAGATAGAATCATAGAATCGTCGATCTTCCGGGAAAAATCTCGACAAAACGTTCCGCCAATAAACAAATCAGTTCCTTAACAATGGATCTCCTAACAATTCTCCCCGGCCAGTCTTCAAGTTGCAAACAGTTAGCCAAATAGACCCCATACCAGGATCTTCCGACACATTAGACGGCGCACAAGTGTATCCCATCGAGCCTGTCCGCGACCGCACAAAGGTGTCCTCACCTTTGTAGTCGTCCGGCGAAAGAAAGTTAATTCTTTTGATCTGGACGCGCGCTTCTGAAACGCAACGCATACAAACGGCGAGCGGGCCGTTGCGGAGAGGAAGAGGATCGGTTCTTTGAGGCGTCGACAGGACACCTGGCCGGCTCGATAATGGCGTCCCGCAGCCCGGACCGATCCAGTTCCATCTCGAAAGCCAGGCCGCCGTACAATTATAAGCTTCCGCTCGGTCGCGTACGCTTTACCCACCTCCTCGATCCTGCTCCTCTTCTTAAACTCGTCCTGGCTCTTCAGCAACCGCTCTTCTGCCCGTGGGACGCTCCTGGGAGGAGTTGCTGCAATCGTCGGCGGCTTGTTAGCAAAATGCAGACGGCGCTGGTACAATTCTTGGAAACTGTTGCTATGATTTTGATGGGGGGCAAACTGTCTTTCTGAAAGTAAAGCGGGAATTTTTATGGGGCTTTATTGTTGGCCGCCATATTTGGCTAAAACGGTAGCTAGTATAATGGCTCCACCTATTTAGGGACAGACTGCGTTTCTCTACCAAAATTGTACCGTTTTTCGATAATGACTCTTCTGAACGTAGGACACTCTAAAGAGGAGCTGTTGCAATTGTTGAGTTTCCTTAGCAAAATGCAGACAACACAGGAATAATTCTTGAAAATGTACCAAGAATTTTTATAGGACTTCTTCGCCGGTCGCCATATTTGGCAAAAGCTGCAGCTAACAAAATGGCCGTTCCGAACACGGGACTACCTATGTTCCTCTTCTTCAGCAACGACTCTTTGAAATGTAGGACATTCTAGAGAGGAGTTGTTGTAATTTTTGATGTTCATAGCAAAATGCAAACAACGCAGGAACAATTCTCGAAAATGTACCAGGAATTTTTACAGGACTTCTTTGCCGGTCGCCATATTGGGAAAAAGCTGCAGCTAACAAAATGGCCGTTCCTATCTTGGGACTACCTATGTTCCTCTTCTTCACCGTCCACTCTTCCAAACGTACAACGTTCTAAAGAAGAGTTGTCGCTAATCACCGCGTTTGTCGACAAAATAAAGGCAACGATTATTGAAAACAGTTCCTACAATTATGACCGGAATAAACCGTGTTTCCAAAGCTGTCATAAGAATAGTTGGACTAGGAATTTCGGCGAGCTTTCATTGCCGGCCGCTACATCTTACAAAAGTGGCAACCAACATAATGGCCAACTCTGTCAACCATTCTGCCAACTCCTCGATCACAGGACTCCCTCTTCTTCAGCAACCACTCTTCGAAATGTAGGACATTCCGGGGCGGAGCAGTCGTAATCGTCGCGCGCGCGGTTTGTTCCGAGAATGAAGACGACGGTCGTCGGGAGCATTTGTTACGATTGGGACCGGAACAGACTGTGTTCCCGAAACCGAGGCAGGAATAGTTGGGCCAGGAATTTCGGCGAGGCTCCTTTGCCGGCCGCTACATTTCATAAAAGCGGTTGCCGGGCATAATGGCTTCTCGGTCTGCGGCGCGGCGACGGTTTTATTGAGACGCGAGAACTGTCCGCTTTTGTCGGCCGGACGCGACGACAGGCCGTTTTCAGGCTGCCGCGAATTTTCCGATCCTCCTTTTGTCGATCCTTCACGGCTACCCGCCGCGACGCTTCACTCTAGTGCCACTTAATGGCCGAGAGAGTGTGGAAATATTTGTCTCGCCTTTCACCGGCTAACCGCGCTGACACGGAACCCCGCAGCTTCTCTCTCTCTGTCCCCTTTGCCGGCTACCGCGGCGCTGACGAAAAGCTACCGATTATTTCGTCTCGCCTGTTATGGCCACTGTTGAATTGCCCCAGGACGGGATGTTGTCGCGCGTTTTGTTTTGGAATGATTGTGTTCTCTACCGTCTATTTTATTGCGGTTTCTCGACGCTTCTGCTGTCAGGGTTGCACGCTGCCAGTGATTTTTAAGAGCCGGCTGCCCGGCAAGGTTGAAAGTCTGCGGAGGTCTCTCTGTGTGGGGTTTATTTGGCAACTTGCTTTTTGGGTCTTGTACGCCGCCTTTTCGGGAGATACCGCTTTGACTAGGAGAATTTATTCTGTAGAGGTTGCTACTCTGATTTTATATGGCTGTCGCTCGTGTGGGGTTAGATCGTTCCACAGAACATGTTAATCGAAAGACTCTCTTCACGTATTTTATTTGGCAATTTTTCTTATTGAGTTTTATTTCGCGTCTTTTTGGACGCTAAAACAGGCAGCCACGTCACTGAAGATTTATTTAACCGCCAAACACATTTTCGTCCTACACGATACTAAAATTCGTCTATCTATCGCGAAAAGACGAGGTCTATCCGAAAATCGTTCTAAACGTATGAACCTACACGTCCCTCGTTCACCAGCAACAATAATTAACCCTTTGCACTCGAATGGCGCCTCTAAGGCGACACTAAAACTTGCCATACTATTATTTAAATAATTTTTACGTCGCTAGGTTTGCAGTTGAGAAATCGATAAAGATGTTAATGTTTTCAGTACGAGTCGTAGTAATTAATTTCATATGAACGAAAGGAAATGAACTATCTACAATGAAGCTATTATAGATAAAAATATTGTTTCGATTTTGGAGTAGAATTGCTTCGAGTGCAAAGGGTTAAACCTGCTCGCCAAGGATTGCTCACTATCGACAATATATAAAACCGTTCTCCCCAGAGAATTCCGTACAAGTTGATCAGAGAAAATATTAGGTAAATCGGAAAGTTCCGTCCGTTTTTTTACAAAAAGTAAAGCTTTATTCATGAAAGAAAATGAAAAAGAACGTTAATCAAAATATTGTCCATCGTTAGTGATGACTTTTTCCCATCTTTCGGGCAGCAAGCGAATTCCGCGTCGAAAGAATGATTCATCTTTGGAGGTTATCCAGGCGGAGATCCATTTTTCGAGATCTTCGTACGAATTAAATCGTTCTTCAGCAAGTGCGTGTGCCATTGACCGAAACAAGTGGTAGTCAGATGGGGCACAGTCTGGTGAATAAGCCGCATGTGGTAGCACTTCCCAGCGAAGTGCTTCTATCGTTTCCTTGACAATTTTTGAGACGTGAGGCCGAGCATTGTCATGCAGCAAAATCACCTTACGCTGTCTCGTTTCATATTGTGGTCGTTTTTCGTGCAATGCTCGACTCAAACGGATAATTTGTTGTCGGTAGAGATCTCCTGTGACTGTTTGACCAGTTTTTAGCAGTTCATAGTATACCACACCTTCCTGATCCCACCAAATGCAGAGTAAAGCCTTTTTTCCGTGGATATTCCGCTTTGGCGTCGATGTTGAGGGTTGGCCAGGATCACAAATGGTTTTTCGACGTTTAGGATTGTCAAAATAAATCCATTTTTCATCCCCAGTGATGAGACGATGGAGAAACCCCTTTCTTTGTTGCGTAGCAAGCAAAATTTCGCAGATGGTTTTCCGCCTTTCAATGTCTCTTGGCTTGAGTTCATATGGGACCCACTTTCCTTCCTTGTAGACCTTCCCTAAGGCTTTTAAACGGTCGGAAATGACAGATTGAGCACAATTTAACGCTTCTGCAATTTGTTTTTGCGTTTGACATGGATCTTCATCGACCAATGTCTGCAATTCTTCGTCTTCGAATACTCGTGGCCGTCCAGAACGCTCTTTGTCCTCCAAAGAAAAATCACCATTTTGAAAACGTCGAAACCACTCTCTACATGTTTTATCGGAAACAGCATTATTGCCATAAACGTCTACAATCATTCAACGAGCTTCAGCTGTCGTTTTCTTCCAATTGAAACAAAAGACTAACACTTCGCGCAAATGACGCTTATTCGGCTCAATATCAAAAACACGTGTCAATCTCGGGAGCCACGCATTGGAGCAGAGGTTCAAGTTAGCAGGGAGCAATTGGCAGCGACTATCGTCGGTTAGCGGCGATCAGACCGGAATCGCGTCGATGAATGACACTGGGGCTCGGTTCACGTTGCAATCCAAACATGTCCGGCGCGGAACCAAAGCGAGTGAGAGAAGCAGACAGAATTAGAGAGAGAGGGAGAGAGAGAGAGAGAGAGAGAGAGAGAGAGAGACAAGTCCAGGTCCTCGATACTAGAACAGCCAGGTAAATCACCGTTGGGAGCAATTTCCCGAATTCGGTCAACGGTGCTACGTTGGAGCCTGTGGAGCATAGCGGCAGTCATTGTATCGATAGCAGAGCCTGGTTGCTGGTTCGGGTTCAACGAAGCTGAAACCACGTGTTCTCATCGTGTATGATCTCTGCCGGTGCCTGTGCCCGTCCCTGCTCGTCCCGGCTCGGTTCTGCCTGGCTTTGCTCGTCCGCGCTTTCAGCTACGGTTGCTGCGCTTGCACCTACGGTTTGCCGGTGCTAGGCCCACCAGAGCCCGTATAGATATCCCAGGGTTTCGGCGGTGTCCTCCGGCGCCTTTGATGTTGCCTTACACGAGGAACGCCGTCGGGCCGTGTAAGGTTCGAGCTAACATCTAACATTCGCCGGAAGCCGGTCGCGCACCGTCGTCTCACAAATTGTGGGCATCATCTACGCGGTGCCAGAGCTTCCTTTCGCAGTGTCTCCGCGAACGGTGGCCGGCGACGCTCTTTCTTCGAGTGCCGCGAGAGACCGGGCTAAATGAAAAGGAAGAGAATGGCTCTCCCGACGCCCCGATTCGAGGGGTGGCTCCTGTAAATTATTGCACGCCATTCGGGAAACGCGTGCTAGTCGTTTACCGTACCCCCGCGATAAATAAAGAGGACGCCCAAATTGCTGGAATGTCCGGCTACCATTCCGGGGAAGGCGACGCCAACCCTCTTAAGGGCGTTCCACTCGGCAGGCTGAGTGACCGTCGAAATCTATCAATGTTCAACTGGTCCCGTGGCGAAGATTTCGAACGGCGCGCAGGAAGCAGACGGGGTGGGTCGCATTAGGCCGATGCAGGAGGGCCGAATGTTCGGTAAAGACGCGGTAATGTCCGGGAAACAGAGTTTTCTTTCAAGAACTTACCGATTAATTAACGTTGGACGCGCAGCCATTTTGACTAGCTTTCACACGTCACGGTTTAGTTACCTTTGTGGTAAACCGGGAGAATAGAGAGAAAACTGTAGACAGAAAACTCGCGTATCCCATTTGTGATTTTCTATTTCGATCGAATCTAGTAAAATATTGTGAGACAGAAAAGGGAAAGAAAGAAGGAAAGGAGAGCGTTTTGTCCTGGGTCTGCTAGAGGCCTTAGACGCTGGGTATTGGAAGGCAGTTAAGGATGGTATGTGTATGAATCGGAGGCGGATCGAGTACTAGCGAGAAACTCATCCTATCCGTCCCTATCTCGCGCAGGAGGCACAGCCGCCACAGTTCTTAATGTTATATGAATTATATATAACATATTAATTTGTAAATTTGCTACTGCCAATCACCAGTAACCTAAATCGATTGGAGTAGGTTGTTTTAGAAAAATTATAAGATTTAATTTATTTGTAATTCAATAACTTCAGTAATTGTAAAATAAAGAGGCTTTTGGGAGACATTTGATCCGCTGCGCTAGGTTTAGTGTTAATAATAAGATTAATAAAGTATTAGATTATAGAATTGTTAAAATTATTAAGATTCTTGGAATAGAAACGGTTATATATACAAAATATTTAAATTAATTCAATCGCCTCATTTTTATGAGGCCACGCGTACCAGTCATCTTCCGTAGTCGATAGGTTTAGTGTTAAGCATAATTTTGTTGAATATATTTTCTTTATCACAAGTCCTCTGACTGTATTACAGCGGAAATTGAATTTGTTTGGTGTGTTGCGTTCTGCGCTTACAAGATTGTTATCATTAGACTACAAATCTTTCTGCAAAGTCAAAATATTCTATCGTGATTGCATTAAACTAAAGCAAAGTACAGAATATATTAATATCGTATGTACAGTATCAACAAATATCACCGCTTTGAAGTTTAATTAACGTTGACTAATCTACTAGCAGAATGTACTTTGGTTGTTTGCAAATGGTCAATAAATTTACAAAGACGGATGACGAATTAGACTGCGCACCTTCTTGATTTACATTACAAAATATTACATTTATACACGCTAAACATTTACCTTTGACGCTGCGAGGTTTACAGAAATACAATATTTACTCTGATAGCTCGCTAAGAACGCGTCCACGAACCTGATCGAACCTGTAGTTCTCAAAAAATCCATGAAATAAGGTCAAAAATCAAATTTCTAAATAAAATACATCAGAATCTTGCAAACTTTTCGTTAAGACCAGGTCGTTTAGAAAATACAATCCTTGAAATCGGCAGATTTATAAAATCAGAGCAACATACTAGGTTTGTATGGAATTCTCTAAGAAGAACAATTTTTAAATTGTCTAAAGGGAATAATCTTGCCCTTGGCGAGCGGATGTAGGTCCGGAAGGAAGGATTTGTTAGTTTATGCGTTTCGAACAATTTGTGATGGACATAATATTGAAACTTATGTAAAGACAAATTTTAGAATCGTCTGAAACGAAAATGTTTTCATTGATAGATAAATTTTCAGTGGTTTGGCTGGCTGTTCTAACATCAAGAACCTGGATTTGTGTGAAACTCTCTGAGAAGAACAATATTTAAATTGTCCAAAAGGAAACAATCTTGTCATTATCGTCGCTGTTGATTAACACATGTATTAGTTCATGCGTTTACAACAATTTATGATAGTCACAGCATCGAAGTCCATCCAAAGACAAATTTAAAACTGTCCAAAACAAAAATTGCAATATTGACACTTAAAAACAAGCTCGATATCGTCTGAACAATATAAGATTACATAAAATAAATATGTTCCTGAAAGAAATACCTTTAAATGGAATTAAATATCGACTACAGAAGGCTGCACTGAAATCAGCATCGCGAAGACGCTCGCTAGAAATCAATCAGCAATGAAACCAGCAATATTCGGCAAAAAGAAAGATTAGTGTTCGACTAGGGATCGTGGGTAAGGTCGCTGACACATCTCCATCGAGCTCGTTCAGACTGCGAGGAGAGAGTCTCGGAGCCTGTTACTCTCGAATCACCGGAGAGTGGATCCCGCGTGTGTACAAAATGGTCCGATCCTGTTTCCGCAGTATTTGAAATGGAAATCAGGGTCAGGGTCTGTCGAAGTTCACGGACAGCCGAGCCCACAAAGGATTTTATCGATCGTTCGAGATCCCGATGGACGTGGAGATTCGGCCGAAGTCGAGCGACAAACCGGCGGATTACCAATCCCGGCTAAACCGGGAGCAAAAATCCGTGGACATTGTCCGGGTGAATCCCTGACTCATTCAACAACGGACCTTCGACGATCCGCGCGTTGAAAAACATTCGCCAATTTGTTGGCTTAGATTCCCAGCGAAGCGAACGCCGCGCGTAGAAATCTCTCTTTCGCACCTGCAGTCGCCTCCCTTTCGACAAGAGAAGTCCGTTTCTACCTATGAATCATTAATGACAAGGACCCTCGTTAGAGAAGTTAGCCTAGCGTGATCGAATCGTTGAATACCGAGGAGCAGACAATGGCCCGGGAAGACGGGGGAGCGAAGAAACAGGGGGTACGTTCCCGAAACGCGACACCTGGCTGTCTAATTACCAGGACATCGGCTTATGCTCGTTAAAAAGGATGGCCCAGTTACGTAACTGACTCGGACGGATACCTCATCCGAAGACTACCAGGTAATTCGTCCGACGCAGTAATTAATTCATAGCGTCCGGTAAAATGGAGCGGATGGTTCCGTCGGAGGGGGATGAAACTGATCCGGGAATCAGCCCGGCATTTTCACATTTATTAGGCGTGCAGACAAATTCGCCGCTTCTTTTCGCCGATATTTGGTACTCGTTTGTGAAGTTTGCTTAGACGTTATATCTCGAAGCGTTCACCACCTTTCTGCAATATTTTTTCGCTTGCAGATTTTTGACATACAATAACTCGGTTGTCGTTGGCGAAACTAGTTTTGTTGAAGGAGAACGCGTGGAGGTCGTCGAAGGTCAATTCCGTTTTTTAATTTCGGATGGTAAAACTCTCTATGTGTTGACCAATGATATAATTATGGTATATATGGTATTTTAAAAAGATATACAATTACATGATTGCATTTTTACATTTATTAGGCGGGCAGACAAATTCACCGCTTCTTTTCGCCGATATTTGTTACTCGTTCGTGAAGTTTGCTGAGACGTTATATCTCGAAGTATTCAA
>JAQQRL010000437.1:0-11603 GCA_028453745.1 Agapostemon virescens | reverse complement strand
TTAAAATTGCGCCTTCGAAATAAGCTTCTGATCGCTTAGCTTCACAGGCGAAAAAATCTGCGATTGCGAACACTTTAATCAAATCGCCGAAAGCTAGAATTCCGCCTCCAAAATAAGTTTCTACGAGTTCAACCACGCGGACGGGGTATTTATCATCCGTAGCACCTCCGTAACATGGTAGCACGAGGACTTTCCAAGCGGTACTCTCGAATCAAATCGCCGAATTTTAACCCTTTGCACTCCAAGCAATTTTAATTCCTAACTCGAGACACTTTTCTGTCCTCCAATAATTCCATTGTACATGGTCGTTTCCTTTCGTCCATATCAAATTTGTTACTACTAGGTGTACGAGCAACACTTCAATTGTTACTAGCTTCTTAAATACAAACATTGCAATGTCAAAATTATTTTCAATAGTATTCTACCAATTTTTCTGCCAATTTTCACAGGCGAAAAAATCTGCGATTGCGAACGCTTTAATCAAATCGCCGAAAGCTAGAATTCCGCCTCCAAAATAAGTTTCTACGAGTTCAACCACGCGGACGGGGTATTTATCATCCGTAGCACCTCCGCAACATTGTAGCACGAGGACTTCCGAAGCAGTACTCTCGAATCAAATCGCCGAATTTTAAAATTGCGCCTTCGAAATAAGCTTCTGATCGCTTAGCTTCTCAGGCGAAAAAATCTGCGATTGCGAACACAGTGCAGAATGTTGCTGAACGACTGGATCGAAGATTTCTGACTTCAAAGTAGACACGCGATCACTTAACTCCTCGCGGAAGCTGTTCGTCGTTGCGAAGACCGACGGTCGTACATCGGAAATGACGCTGCACAGGTGGACCAGAGAGAAATGATCGAAACATAGAATCCTCGAATTCTAACTCTGGTAGAAGCTCCTAATCGCTCAGACCCACGCGGAGACTGTCGTGGCGAGTGACGACACAAAATGGGATGTTACGAGTGGGACGATAAATTTCTAATCGTCTGACTTCACGCGTAACTGTCGTCGAGAACGTCGGCACAACGGGGCGGAGTACGTTTGAACAAAACCGAATTGCGCGAGTCGAATTACGGTGTCCTATAATTTTTAAAATGAACTTCTAATCAGCTGGTTTCACACACAAGTTGCACGTCGTTTGCAGAAATCGCAAGTTGGCGTTGCAGACGTGGACCGAATCGAATTACGGCACTTTAGAATTTTGATTACAGGATAAGCTTCTAATTGTCTAGCTTCTCGCGTCAGCTGTCATCGCAGAAGTCGGGGCACGTTGGCACTGCACGAGTAGATCAAATAAAAGTTTTCAAATTCAGCTAGGGAATCCTGGAATCCCAACTTTTTCACAAGCTTCTTCTAATCCCTTAGTTTTGCAGATAAGCTACCTGTCGTTGCAAAAATTCGCACGAGTTGGCATCACGCGTGAGGATCAAATAAAAGTTCTCACATTAAACCAGGTAACCCTAGAATCTCAACTTCTGGACAAGCTTCTTCTAATCACCTAGACTCGCACATCAGATACACGTCATTGCAAAAATTGACTGAAGTTGACATTCCATGACAGAAACCAATAAAAGTTCCCGAATTATACCAGGGAACCCTGGCATCTCAACTTCTGGACAAGCTTCTAATCGCCCAGCCAAACACATGAACTACTTTTCGTCGTAAAAATTGGTTGAAGTTGGCATAGCATGACAGAAACAAATAAAAGTTCCCAGATTAAATCAGGTAACCCTAGAATCTCAACTTCTGGACAAGCTTCTTCTAATCACCTAGCCTCGCACATCAGCTACCCATCGTCGCAAAAATTGACTGAAGTTGACATTGCATGACAGAAACCAATAAAAGTTCCCGAATTATACCAGGTAACCCTAGAATCTCAACTTCTGGACAAGCTTCTAATCGCCCAGCCAAACACACAAACTACCTGTCGTCGTAAAAATTGATTGAAGTTGGCATAGCATAATAGAAACAAATAAAAGTTCCCGGATTGAACCGGAGAACACTAGAATCGCAACTTCTGGACAAGCTTCTAATCGCCCAGCCAAACACACGAGCTTCCTATCGTGATGAAATTGAAAATGAAAGTTTTCGAATCGAATCAGGGAACCCTAAAATCTCGACTTCTGGATAAACTCCTAATCACCTAGCCACACGCATCATCTATCATCGCCGCAAAAATTTGCCCAATCTGTCATTGCGCGAGAGGACCAACTGGATTCCTGACTGTAGAATCCCAGCTTCTGGACAAGCTTCTAGTCGCCTAGCCTCGCACATCAGCTGCACAACGTTGCAAAAATAAACTGAAGTTGGCATTACATGACAGAAACAAATAAAAAGTCCCGGATTATACCAGGGAACCCTAGAATCTCAACTTCTGCACATGCTTCTAATCGCCCAGCCAAACACATGAGTTATCTGTCGTCGCAAAAATTGCCATAAGTTGGAACTGCACAAAAAGATCAAATGGAAATTTCCGGATTGAACCAGGGGATCTAGAATCCCAACTTCTGGACAAGCTTCTAATCGCCCAGCCAAACACACGAGTTACTTGTCGTCGTAAAAATTGACAAAAGTTGGCATTGCTCCAGAGGATCAAATGAAAATTCCCAGATTGAACCAGGCAACCCTACAATCCCAACTTCTGGACAATGCGCTAATCACCTAGCCACACGCATGACCGACCATCGTCGCAAAAATTGGCACAATCTGTCATTGCGCGAGAGGACCAACTGAATTTCTACCCCTAGAATCCCAACTTCCAGACAAGCTGCTAATCACCTAGCCTCGCGCATTAGCTACCTCTCGTTGCAAAAACTACCACAAGTTGGAATTGCACGAGAGGATCAAATGAAAATTCTCGAATTGACCAGGGAACCTAGAAACCCAACTTTTGGACAATCTCCTAATCGCCCAGCCAAACACATGAGCTATCTGTCGTCGTAAAAATTGCCACAAGTTGGAATTGCACGAGAGGATCAAATGAAAATTCCCGGATTGAACCAGGCAACCCTAGATTTCCAACTTCTGGACAAGCTGCTCATCACCTAGCCACTCGCATGACCTGCCATCGTCGCAAAAATTGGCACAATCTGTCATTACGTGAGAGGACCAACTGAATTTCTACCCCTAGAATCGCAACTTCCGTCAAACCCCTAATCACCTATCCTCGCGTATAAGCTACCCGTCACCGGAAAAATCAGGCCAACTTAACAATCCACTATCGAACTAAATAAATCTGTCGAAACCGAACTACACGCGGAACCCTGGAATCCCAGCAAAGCGATAATCTCCTAATCACCTAGATCCCCACATATCCTATCTGTCACTGCGAACATAAACCGGAAACCGCCACAATTCGACCGAACGAAACTTCTCGTAGAAAGAAATCACGAATCGATGCTAGATTCGAAGTTTCCGTATCGCCGGCTGATCGTCACAAGCCGTAATCACCAGCGAGCACGCCGCGGAACGAATAATCGCACGTTCGGAGTCGCGTGGCGAGCCGGTCGGGCACGAGTACGAAACACACACGACGATCAAACTCCGAGCACACTGTACGAGCGGAGAACGAGCTGTCGCCTGGTTAAGTAGAAAATAATCACACCATTCAGTTTCATCCGCGAGGTGGATCCGGAGCGACGGCGGCGTTCGAGCAGGAGCATGGCTTCCCTGTTCCTCAGGTCGACGGCTGTGTTTCCATCTTCAGCAGCATCCTCAGTCGAGTCGTTTTCACGGGTGTCACACACGGGTTGACGCACAAGACACAACTGCACTCTGCGCCACCGTCGAAATCAGGAAATTCGTTACCTCGTGGCACACCGAAGCCTCGGTTCTCCACAAAAACGAAACGAAACGAAACGGTCAGCGAACACAACAACCGTTCGCGAGAGATCACGAACGGATCGGTATCGGTTCGGGTTTTCCCGTTATCCAGAAGTGTCACCAGAGGGTGGTAGAGCGAGAGAAAGAAAGCGAGAATGTAAGAACCCGTTGGCCAGGCATCGTTCCCGAGGATCCCGCGGGATCCTAGTCGTTGTTATCGCACAGGGTGAGTAGAACGTACGACGGGGTGGCATGCGGCCTGGTTTGCCCACTATAAATACAACACTGCGTGACGCGGCGCACGTGGCGAACCGAAACCGAAAGCTACGCGCTCGGGCCCCGCGCCGGACGATCGGATCGGGTCTGATCGAGTCGAATCGGATCGGATCAGGTACGGGCTTTCGCGTAACGGATCGAACGTAGAGCTGCTCCGTTGAAGAGCCTGCGTCTCGTTGCGGGGGTGGAGACGTGTGCCGTCGATGCTCGGCGATCGGTGCCGATCGCGCGCGTCGTGTATCGTATCGCGTACGCGTCGCGGCTGAAATGCCGCCTTGGTAAACGGGGGAAAAAAGGGGAGCGAGAGAAAGAACAGCGAGGTGTGTGGGACAGAGAGAGGACCGGGGGGATATAGGCGAACGGAGAGCAACAGGGTGATAGAGAGAATGAGAGATAGAGAGAGCGTGTGGGGAGAGAGAGGGAGGGAGAAAGCACACACGCGCTTCCTGGGAGAGAGAGTGCGATCTGCGCCCGGTCTCTCGGCTCGTCTCTGACTGGTGTTGTGTGCGCCGCTCACGAGAGAGCACAGCCCGTGGAGCTGCGTGGCTGCTACACGGCCTGGGGGCCACGTGACACGGTCCCCTGCAGGAGGTAGGACCGCTTGCCTCGTCGCTTAGCGTCCCTCTGCCCCACCGTGCGTGCGTATGCGTCGGCAACCGTGTTTATGCGATTTGCGCGCGCCAGTGTGGAGAGCGCGCGTGTGGGCCGCATTACGACCGCTGGCCCGTGACACCGTGCCCACGGAGGGAGAGGCTTCTCCGCTCGCCGAGCTCGTCCGCCGCGCACACGCTTCTCGAGGAAACGCGAAAAACTCTTTAAGATCGCGGTGAAACACCCAGCGGTAAAACACCCGTTTCTCTGCGCGATCCTTCCCTGCCGCGCGAACCTATGCGAAAACGTGTCCCCCACCGTGCGCGAACACTCTCCTCCGACCCGGCAACCCCTAAACACCATCGTCGTCTAGCAAAAATAACTGGCCCGCGAGAAGAAGTTCACCGGGGGGAAAGAGAGAGCCACTGTCGCGGCATCCCGTGCAAACGCAGCACGACGCAGAGGCGGGTCGCGGGGAATCGACGGTCTACGGGGCCCCGTGGTGGGGGAACGGTCGGAGAGTGGGGCGCGCGAGGCTCGTCGAGTGGGAGTATCGGGCTCGCGGGCCCCGTTTCATGGTGAGCTGGAGTGGGGACGGGCCCTCTCTCTCGCTCTCTCTCTCTCTCTCTCTCTCTTGCTATGAAGTGGGGGCACGAGGTGCAGGGGTGGGGCGGCCTACGACCCCGCCAGGCGCGTGCCCCGAGTCAGCTCGTATGCTCCACCGCGCACGATTGATAACGAGCCGTGGCGTACCGCGGTGGTTTACTGCCGCGAATTTTTCGGCTGGCGAACCGACCGGCCCTTAATTCATTTCTACGCGGCCGCTCGTTCGGCTACGCCGGGGCCCCGAGCCGGGCCCTCGACAACCGTCGTCGAGCGTTCTCGAGCCTTGACCGACTGGTGGGATTACGTAAAACCGCGGCGAGGTTTCCGATGGAGGCGTTCGAGAAGCGTAATCGAGACCGGCAACGATCGTCGCTGCCGAATTATGAAATGGATGAAACGAGCACGATCGTCGAACACGAGTCGATTCGGAATGGTTTTCATTTGGAGGAGACCGCTTATTCGGCATGTAAAGCAGGTTGGACGGGGTTAGTGAACTATCGGTGATCCGGCGGACGCTGTCGCCGCTCCGAGTCCCAGATGATGCTTCAAGCATGCTTTCGCTGATTCGTGTTTTAACCCTTTCGAGTGCCGAACGAAAGTGTCGTACCCGTGCGAAGAATGCCGGGATAATTTTACGAATTTGCTAAGATTTGGGAAAAAGCCGATAAACACTGAACTAAGAATGATATTTAGAAAATTTAAAAAGCAGCATATTACGAAATAAAGAAGAATAAAGTAATGCTAATTGTATTTCGATGTTTGTTGAAAACCATGCGAATAACGTCAATATAAAACATTATGAAAAACGTAGGAACTAGTTTCTCTTCTACAAACAATATTTCCACATAAAAATAATCATCGTTCGATTACTGCTTCGTGTAGATCACGTAGTACGAAGTACAAATATTATATTTTCGTAATTCGCATTGCTAAAATTTAGGGATTCGGTTCCTTGAGGTTTTGGCTACGAAGTGGAGTAGTCGGAATGACTGTTGGTTATTTTCTGACAAGTTAAACCCCAAAAACAATGTTTTCAATTCTTTCGCAATGAAATTAGACCGTTTATAACGTTTTATAAATTTATTTTCAGACAGAGTTCGCTCGCAATGCGAATAATAATGTGCCATCGGATACGCAACGATATATCGTCGTTCGGCACTAAAAGGGTTAACGAGCAAGTCGAATTTTCAGCGATCCGGGTAATTTTCTTCGAGGAAATTTACTTTCGACAAAAATTTCTCGTTCTTTAGTTTAGTTAACGCTTTCGACTTTTGGTAACTCTTAGGCACCACTGAAAATAGTTGCAGCACTGTTAAAAACAATCTTTACGTAGCTACGCCTGTGTCAAAGAAATTCGTAAAAATTTAATCGTTGCGAGGAGGAGTAATAGTAAACAAATTTCGTATGCATAAAATGAAACATATCGTGTAGAATGCAAATATCCTAGTTCAGAATAAATGTCTTGGTTTCCTAGGTAAAACAGCTTCGAGTGCGAAGGGTTAATAGTTACACATTAACACTTTGGCTGCCACGTCATCCATATATGGATGACAGAATCGTTTGTCCATGTTTAACACTTTAACTGCCCAACTAACGACCTCAAAGATGCCACAAAATCAAAGTAATTTATTTAACGAAGCAACAATTGAAAACTTAAAATGTATGACACAATGTTTATCCTTCAACCGTCTTCTATTCTCCAGATCTCAACTAAATTTAGTGCAACGAATATATTAATGTAGAAATTTATTTTTAAACTTGGCCAAATAATTCTGTCACCCATATATGGGTGACATGGCAGTCAAAGTGTTAAACAGAAATTAGTACGTTAATATGTTCGTTGTGCTAAATTTAGTAGAGACCTGAAGAATAGAAGGAGATTGTCAGATATTTTAAGTTTTCTGTTGTTGCTTCATTAAATAAATTACTTTTGATTTTGTGGGATTCTTGAGATCGTTTGTTTGACAGTTACACAGTGTGAAATCGACATTTCCGTTTCTTAACATTTTCTATTTTTAATTATTTTTTAAACCACGTCGAAAGTTTGTACTTGCTACGTGCAATTTTATTTTCTAAAATTCTAAAATTCTACTTTCCACGTTTGAAACGTCAATTGCGTCTGCTAGGATTCTTAATTTCTAGGATTCGGAGGGTTTACTGTTCGAAGCACGAGCCTAGCAAAATGTCAGTTATATTGTTACATTATAGAACAAACTCGTTGCAAGGCGTGTTCGCAGAACATTTTCGAGACAAGCAGGTGTCCGATCACCTCGACAGCCGATCCGGATCATGAATCCGCACAAGGATCGCCGGATTTCTGGCGTCGATGGCGAAACGATCGTCGCGATGCAAACAGGAAGAACAATTCTAGAGAGGTCAGCAATATTTCGAGATGGCAGCGATACCGTGGTTCCCTCGGAGCAGAGGAGACAGCGACGAGACGAGAGCCAGATCGTCGAGCAGGGTCGCCGGGAAGATGACGAAACGGGACTAGTGCATCGGCGTGCCGATATTTATAGAAGCCGAACGAAGAAGATCGTAAGCTAATGGTCGTATAAATAGTCCATCTCGCGCGCGACTTTTTAACCGGAAGGAAAACTTGTTCTCTCTTTTCTCCTCTCCTCCCTTTCCCTTCCCTTTTGCTCGATCTCCCGTTCCTTGGCTCTTCCCGGCACTTCGGACGTTTTAAAAGCGGCTCGTAAACGAGGAATCATAAATCGGTGGCTCGTTGAACCGGCGCACACCACCGCGCGTCTCGACGGAGTTGTCGCGAGGCGAACGATTATCCGGCGTTGAACACGAGCTGTAAAAAGTACACAGAAAGCGAGGAGAACACGGCGCGTGATGGGATTACCCGATTAATCGAGAGGGGGCGAAGGGGAGGGGAAGGTGGACACCCGAAAAACCCTCGAGGAAGTTCGAACTTCCGCGAAATGCCGACGGAATTTTAATCGATCATCTGTTCCGTTTGCATCCTCGACCGTCTAGACTCGGCGTGTTCGAACTCCGAATATCCTGGACGTCTCCGCCAGTTATTGTCATTCCTCTGGCAATCCTTCCACGTGCGAATGAGACCTCGCGCGATCAAAATGGCGCTGCAGTTGTATGAGATTCTAGACGCCCAGGGTCAGCGGAATTTCATTCTTTAACCCCTCGACGACGCGCAAGGACGCGGCGAAATCGGCGCCTGTGCGTTATGTTATTGTAAGCGTGGAAGACGTTGGTTCGACAATAAATATTATTGGAGACATGCGTGTTTGTTGGACTGGGTCCTGTGTCTGTTTTGAATTTGTTTCGGGAATCCGATTTCACGAGGCGGGTGAAAAACTGCATGGCTAGCTTAATCCTCTTTAGTAACCTTCCTAGAATTTAAGCATCGAACACGTTGAACGTTATTCGAAAGTAAATATTATTAGAGACATTCATGTTTGTCGTACAGGATTGTGTGTCTGTTTTGAATTTGTTACGGGAACCCAATTTAATAAGGCAGTTGAAAAAGCTACGTCGCAATCTTAATCCTCTTTGGTAACTTTTTTGGAATTTATGCGTCGAAGACGTTGCTAATCGTTCGACAATACATATTATTAGAAACAAACGTGTTTGTCGCACAGGATCGTGTCTGTTTTAGATTTACTTCGAGAACTCAATTTATCGAGATAGTTGAAAAAGCTACCTCACAATATTAATCCTCTTTGGTAACCTTTGTGGAATTTATGCATCGAAGACGTTGAAAGTTGTTCGACAATGTATATTATTAGAAACATGCGTGTTTGTCGCACAGGATCGTGTGTCTGTTTTGAATTTGAAAGTTGAAAAGCTACAACTTTCACAAAACTTTGACAGTTGAAAAAGCTACCTCGCAATCTTAATCCTCTTCGGTAACCTTTCTGGACTTTATGCATCGAAGATATTGAAAGTTGTTCGAAAGTGAATATTATTAGAAAAATGCTTGTTTGTCGTACAGAGTCGTGCCTGTTTTAGATTTACTGCAAGAACTCAATTTATCGAGATAGTTCAAAAAGCTACCTTGCAATCTTAATCCTCTTCGGTAACCTTTCTGGAATTTATGCATCGAAGATATTGAAAGTTGTTCGAAAGCGAATATTGTTACAAAAATGCTTGTTCGTTGCACAGGATCGTGTCTGTTTTAGATTTACTTCAAGAACTCAATTTATCGAGATAGTTGAAAAAGCTACCTCGCAATCTTAATCCTCTTCGGTAACCTTTCTGGAATTTATGCATCGAAGATATTGAAAGTTGTTCGAAAGTGGCTATTATTAGAAAAATGCTTGTTTGTCGTACAGAGTCGTGTCTGTTTTGAATTTGCTCTGAGAACCCGATTTAACAAGGCATTTGAAAAGCTGTCTCGCAATCTTAATCCTTTTTAGTAAGCTTTCTGGAATTTAAGCATCGAAGACGTTGAAAGTTGTTCAACAATAAATATTATTAGAAACAAATGAAATTTAACCCTTCAACGTACAAAGGCGTTGACGTTCGACGTGCAAGGACATACCGAAACCGTCGCGTGCGCGTTACGTCATTATAAGTGTCGAAGCTGTTGCTACTTGTTGGAAAATAAATCTTGTTATTTATCTGAATCTTAAATCTTAAATTTTGTTAAATAAATATTATTAAATCTTGAATCTTGTTAAATAAATATTGTTAAATCTTAAATTTTGTTAAATAAATATTGTTAAATCTTAAATCTTGTTAAATGAATATTATTAAATCTTAAATCTTGTTAAATAAATATTTTTAAATTTTAAATCTTGTTAAATAAATATTGTTATTTTATTTTGTGAATGACCGAGATGCCGCGTCGCACGTGGCGTGTGAAAAGTTGCAAAGTCAATCCTTTGCCAGGTTAATTCTCTTTGGGAATTGAAGACGCAGCGTATATATCCTTTAGTTACTATTCTGCAATGATCGAAAACCAACAACTTAATGTACCAATAGTTCGAAAAAAGCTTCCTCAAGACAATTGTACCCTCTTTAACATCAGTTCTATTACCTGAACCTTCTTCCCCCCAAAGCCATAACAATGAGAATCGAACGATGTAGTCCCAGAACAGCTTCAAATCTCGGATTACACTCGATTAATTCAAATAACCGAGGACTCGAATGCACGTACGTGTAAAACATTTCCGAGAGTCACTTTCCACGTTTCGTCTAATCCCGCAGCCTTCCAGGTCCCGAGCTTTTAGAACCCGTTGTACTAAATCATCGGGAAGCTTCCTCGAGATGCCTAATCCTCTTTAGGGTACGCTTAGAGCCTGCCATCTCTCACGGGCCAGCACGAAAGTGTCCGTCGTTACGATGTCCATAAATTAGCGCAAAGAAATCTAAACGTCCGCGATGATTAAGCTCGATGGCCAGCAGATTCGAAAAACGCAGACTAGCGGATCGTCTGTATCGTTTGACCGGAAGTGGACGCCCACGCGAACGATTTTAGCCGCGATAAGCCTGGCGCCGAGGTGGGGTTAGCACGCGTGTTGGCGAACAAGAGTGGCGTGCTCGTCGTCGATCGGGCCCCGGCACTCTCGCCCACAAATGTGTTTTGTAAATCGAAACGTCGATTTCAGAATTGCTCGCTACCGCCTACGCGGGGCCTGGCGGTTTCGACGGTTGCCGAAACGACGTCCGGCTTCGCCTACGCCCCCGGGCCCCGTCCGCCAGTGGGCCCGTCATCCGGACTTCTGAACTCTGATCTCATAGTTCTCTGACTCGGAACAATGGTTCTTCTCCCTCGAAACAAGCGTACCTGGGAACGCGTACACGTTTACGACGTCCGTGGCAGCTACCTTCGGGAGATCAATGACATGGGGCAATATTACCGGCGCGCTGTGCCCTTACGCCCTGTACCTTGTGCTATAGTTTATCTGCATGAGTCCATCGTTGAGTGAACGCGTTTGGCGCGAGGAATACCGTTTGCGGAAGAAAGCGCGTGCCTGTCCGAAAATAAACCTTGTTTAACGGTAAACCTTGTGATTATTAGGCGTACAAATAAATCTCCGCCGTTTGAAATCGGATAGAGCAATCATGAAATTATGCCGGCTAGTGTGTCATATGTAAGACGTCCTATCGTAAGGTTGCACATCCGTCGACAACGTAACCTCGAAATATCAGCGTCGTAGATTTTCTTTTTGCGAAAATGTCGAGTTTTGAGCCGAATAAATGTCAGTTTAATTCGAAGAAATTTGGTAAACCTAGTAACGATT
Source organism: Agapostemon virescens (assembly GCA_028453745.1). Classification (NCBI taxonomy): domain Eukaryota; kingdom Metazoa; phylum Arthropoda; class Insecta; order Hymenoptera; family Halictidae; genus Agapostemon; species Agapostemon virescens. Next base: position 92 of record JAQQRL010000437.1, on the reverse strand, counting down.
GGGCGTACAAATAAGTCTCCGCCGTTTGAAATCGGATAGAGCAACCATGAAGTTATGCCGGCTAGTGTGTCATATGTAAGACGTCCTATCGT